>PVKC010004071.1:0-36775 GCA_004027635.1 Crocidura indochinensis | reverse complement strand
TTTTTTTTTTTTTTTTGGTTTTTGGGTCACACCCGGCAGTGCTCAGGGGTTACTCCTGGCTCCATGCTCAGAAATTGCTCCTGGCAGGCACGGGGGACCATATGGGGCACCGGGATTCGAACCGATGACCTTTTGCATGAAAGGCAAACGTCTTACCTCCATGCTATCTCCCGGGCCCCAAAATTTACTTTATTTTTAAAAATTACTTATTTAAATGCTGTGCATTACAAGATTGTTCATAATACAATTTTTCACCTTTACCAAGTTGTTCATTATCGAGTTTTAGTCATGCAGTATATACATACATTGTCCCTTCACTAGTGCGCATTTCCCTCTCTACCTCAGTTTTCCTTCCTCTCTTCCCAGGCCCAGTTTCCTCTCCTCTGCTTGCCTCTATGGCAGACATATTTCTCTCTCTCTCTCTCTCTCTCTGTCTTTCTCTCTCTCTCTCTCTCTCTCACTTCTCTGCCCTAACTACACACACACACACACACACACACACACACACACACACACACACGCCTGCTACTTGTGGCAAAGTTTCTACCATGGACTGGTCCTCCTGGCCCTTGTTTCTTTTGCCTCTGGATATTATTACCATACTATTTTTCCTTCATATTTACAAATGAGTGTTATCATTCGCTCTCTAACCCTCTCCCTCTGACTTATTTTACTCAACATAATACTCTTCATATCCATTCATGTATGTGCAAATTTCATGACTTCACTTTTTACTAACGGCAGTGTAGTATTCCATTGTGTAGATGTATGGCAGTTCTTAATCAACTCATTTCTTCTCAGGCAGTTGGGTTGTTTCCAGATTCTGACGATTGTGAATAATGCAATGAGCATAGGAATGCAGAGGGCTATTGTACATTGTTTTGTTGGCTCCTAGGTTATATTCCTAGGAATCATATTGCTGGTCATATAGAAGCTCAATTTCTAGTTTTTTGAGTAATGTCTATATTTTTTCCCCAAAACGTTGGACCAGTATTCTGCATTTCATCAGCAGTGAATAAGAGTCCTTTCACCCTCACCTGCACCAGCACTTACTCTTCTTGTTCTTTGTGATGTGTGCCAGTCTCTTTGGAGTGAGATGATATCTTATTGTTGTTTTGATGTACATCTCCCTGATGATTAATGATAAGGAGCATTTTTATGTGCCTTTTGACCATCATAAATAAAAGTATTTTTATTTTCTAGTATTTGTATTTGTTGATTTCTAAAATGAATTTAACATAAGATGTATTTGAATTATTTGTTGGGTTTCATGTTTGGAGCCTGCCTCCGGAAAGAAGTTTGTTGAAAAATAAGTACTTTATTGTGATATCATTATAAACATGTATTATGGTCTGAATGTTTTAGTTTGGGGAGTTTTTTTTTTAACTTAACAATGTATTCTATGGATATATCTTTCTATTTTTGGTAAATAATAAATTGTAATCCATAGCTTTATAACATTTCTTTGTCAGTTGATTTGCTTGAATATTTTCATACAGAAAATTAAATCAGGTGTAAATATTGATAGTTTTATCACTGTTCAATATTCAGTTTTTCTATCCTTTTTATAAATATGATTTTATCCTCGATGACTTTTTCCCAAAACTTAAGGAACTAGTTCTTTATGTAGGTTTTGTCTTGGTTTTTGGCTCACACACCCAACAGTGTTTAGGATCTCTGTGCTCAGAGATTATTCCTTGTGGTCTTTAGAGGATTATAGGTGATGCAAGGAAGCGAATCCTGGCCTACTGCTTGTAAAGCAGTGCTTCCCAATTATTTTCTGTCATGCCGCCCTAGGAAGAAGAAAACATTTTTCATAACCCCCTGTGTGACTGTAAATAGTATCTCTAGTTTAAAAAACTTAAACCTGTAAAACAAAAATATATAAAATAAAAAAATAAAAAATTTGAATTGATTTTTTTTTTTTTGGTATTTGGGTCACTCCCGGTGACACTCAGGGGTTACTCCTGGCTATGCGCTCAAAAGTTGCTCCTGACTTGGGGGACCATATGGGAAACCAGGGCATCGAACCGCGGTCTGTCCTAGGCTAGTGCAGGCAAGGCAGGCACCTTACCTCCAGCGCCACCGCCCGGCCCCCTGAATTGATTTTTTAATCAGAGGTGATGTCTGGATTAATGGCTACAATGAGCATGTTTTGCGATGCATAGTTTTTTAAAGCGGGGTTTGAAGCAGGACTTTTTGGACTTCAGGTATAGCGTGGTCTTGAACTACCTTTACTGTGAATGATTAGTTTCTATAATAATGGAATTTTCACATAAAGCTTGGGAAACACATAAAGATACTTCTGAAATGACCTCTATGATGCTTCTAGTGACACAAATTTTTAAAAAATTTTTTATGTAGTTCTATTTATTATAGTTTAGGAAATTGCCATAGTGTAGAATTTGTGGTTTTAATGTACAAAATTATTACACACACACCACTACCAAAATACCTTAATGAGCTACTACTTTTCCTATGTCTCTTCTAATCTGGTTCTCTTCTCCCTTCCTGTCCCCTGATTGTTAATTGGTTCTGTATCCCAATTAGTGTTCAATTCTTAATGTCCTTGTCTTATGTTATCATAAGTGCAGTTGGTATACTGAATAGGCTGGTGTGACCATATCCTTTGGTATGATCATTATTTTCTTGGTCGTTTTTGAAACAAGGACCAGAAGCAGTCTACTTCTTCATTTTGATTTTGGTTTGGGTTAATATATTGACTCATGCCTCTAGAAAAATAGTGTGGTTACTACTAGTGATCGTGTATATAGCTCTGTATGTATATTTACATTAATGCTTCTAGTATTTATGTCATTACTGAGAAGGCTTTTCTGCAATCTCTTTCTAACAGGATAAAAAAATTTTTTATTTTTAGATAAGGAATTTTATCATGAATGCAGTAAAATAGTTTACTGATCTGAAATTGTTCTATCTTTAACGTTGCTAATATAGTGAAATACTTTGATAATTTTCTGAGGCTGATTATCCTTGCCTAAGATAAACTCTGGTTTATTGTTTTCATATGTTGTTTACTCTAATTTTGAATTTTAATTATGTGTTTAAAACCTACATTTAAATGTGATTGGACAACAGTGTTTATTATTGTTTTTGGGAGGGGGGATTTTGGGCCACAACTGATGACACCCAGGGGTTACTCCTGGCTATGCACTCAGAAATCACTTCTGGCTTGGGGGACCATATAAGATGTTAGGGGCTCGAACTGTAGTATGTCCTAGTATAGTGCGTGCAAGGCAAACGTTTCACCACTTGTGCCATCGCTCCAGCCCCAAGTGTGTATTAATTTTGCTTGGTTCTTGCAGAGGGCTAAAATCTCTTCGTCCATAGTTAATCAGCCTTTCTGTATGCTGGAGATGGTTGCTTCAGTTGCAAGTTACTTCTTCTGGATGTTTATTAGAACTCATAAAAAAACTGCCTCGTATTAGTGTCATTTTTGAAAATGTAGAGCTCTGCACCTTTTTTTTTTTAACTTGGGCTACATGTTGCTGAGTACTTATTTTTTTGGTTCAAAGTTTTAATTTATATTTTGTTAAGAAACTGACCATTTCATATAGACTAAAATTTTTGGTATAAAGTTGTTCTCGGTGAATTTTTTTTTTCTCTTGGTGAGAAAGGACTCAACTGGTGGTGCTTCTGGGTTAAGCCTTGTTCTGGGAATTGCTCCTGGCATTGCTGGTTGGGAGAAGCATAGAGTCCTGGCTATTGAACCCTAGCTTCCAGCCTGAGTCTACTGCAGTTACCTCATCAGTCCAGTACTCCATTGGGTGGAATCACCTACTTTAAGAAACTGATTTCTGGGGCCGGGGAGATAGCATGGAGGTAAGGCATTTGCCTTTCATGCAAAAGATCATCGGTTTGAATCCCGGTGCCCCATATGGTCCCCCATATGGTGCCTGCCAGGAGCAATTTCTGAGCATGGAGTCAGGGGTAACCCTGAGCACTGCTGGGTGTGACCCAAAAACCACACAGAAAAAAAAAAAAAAAGAAACTGATTTCTATTGTTTCAATACCTTTCGTATATAACTTACAGCCATATTGGCTATAGTCATATTACATGCCAAATGCTTACTTTTCTTACAAAGTTCTTACCTTGTGGGCACTTTCCTCTAATTCCTCAGCTCCAACACAGCTCTAGCATATTTGTTTTATAAAGTTTTTCTTGAGTGGAGAGATAGCACAGCAGTAGAGCTTTTGCATGTGGCCGACCTGGGAGGGACCTGGTTTGATCCCCTGTCAGGGGCGATTTCTGAGTGCAGAGCCAGGAGTAATCCCTGAGCACTGACTGGGTGTGGCCCAAAAAACCAATCTATCAATCAAGTTAAGAAAAAAATGTTTTCTTATTTGTTTCTCTCTCTGAATAAAAGAGGAACATAAACATAATCTTGTTTTTTTTTTTTATTAATTTTGTCTCCTGAATTTTTTAGGTTTTTTAAATAAAAACAAGCTTTCATATCAGGGATGTAGTTTAAAGTGTAGCAACCTGGTTTAATTTCTATCATTACATGATCCTGCATCTTCCTAAGCACTAGTGAACTTGGTCCCACCCACTGTATTATGATCTCTAAACAACAATAAGCTATGAAAGTTTGGTTCTTTTTCTTTTCTCTGATAATATGAATATTTTTGTTCTCTTTATGGATTACATATTTTGACATAAAACATATGACAAAACATATTTTATTTTTAATTTATCTAAGTTGACACCAGTGATTTGACGTGACTATTAATGCCTTTGGAATCATATTCTTGAATTATGTAAAATTCTCAAGTATTGGGGCTGGAGTGATAGCATAGCAGGTAGGGTATTTGCCTTGTATATGGCAGATCAGGAGTCAATCCTCGTCATCCCATATGGTCTCCTAAACTTGCCAGGAGTGATTTCTGAGAGCAGAACTGGGATTAATCCTTGAGCCCTGCTGGCTGTGACCAAAACAACAATAACAACAACAAACAAAACAAAACAAACAAACAAAACCCTCAAATATTCTGTTTTGAGACACGGCCTCTCTAACTCTCAAACCTTTTGGAATTACTATTAGATGGACGGCAAATAGATCTCTTCTATCTTTCTACATCTTTATTTCTTTTTTTTTTAAACTTTTTCTTACTTATCCCCTTTTTCGAGCACTCCATATAAATTATTTACCCAAGTTTCCACACACCAATGTATTGTTCAGTGGTATTGATACTTTATTTTATATTCATAGTCCCTATGTTTTTGTCATATATATGAGATCTATGTTTGATACAAGTATGTAGCTTGTAGCAATGACCAGAAACTTGTGCTTAGATCTTATTTCACTACCACTTAACTGTTTTTTGGTAATTTACTTGATGCCTCTGTTAAAATTACACTTTCACCTGAAATTGTAATGAGAAATTATAATGTTGCTGGATAAAATGCCATAATTAACTATTTCATTATTTTTTTTCTTATTGTTCTGGCCATACCTGGCAGAGCTCAGGGGTTACTCCTGACTCTGCGCTAAGGAATCACACTCCTGGCGGACTTGGGGATCATATGGGATGCTGGACGTTGAACCTGGTAGGCCGCATTCAAGGCAAATGCTCTACCTGCTGTACTATTGCTCTGACCTCTGCATCATAATTCTTTTTTTTTTTGGGGGGGGGGTCACACCCGGCAGTGCTCAGGGGTTACTCCTGGCTCCATGCTCAGAAATTGCTCCTGGCAGGCACGGGGGACCATATGGGGCACCGGGATTCGAACCGATGACCTTTTGCATGAAAGGCAAACGCCTTACCTCCATGCTATCTCCCGGGCCCCTGCATCATAATTCTAATATTAGCTAACTTTGGTAATAAGACACTGTCAGTAATGCTGCACAGTTTTAATCAGATCTGTATCTCATTTAATCCAGCATTTCCTTTTTTAACAATCCTAAGATAATATCCTTGATAGCTTCATATTATTCTGCTGTTCTGAAAGCAACAGGATGTTTTACTGAAGTTGTTGAAATTCATTACAGAAACAATCACATCTTTGATCACTATTTCTTTAGAATTCTCAAAATTAGCAAACAGTATTTTTATGAATGGTATATTTGACCTACCCCTGGCCTGCTTTTGTTAGACTAATTTCTTTTTCTTTTTTGTTTGCTTAATACTTAGGCCTTATACCTTCCATCCACTTGTTGGTATTCATTGGTTGAGCTACCACTGGTGGTACAGGTTCCCTCCTGCTTGCAATTGACTGTGCAGAACATTTTACTCTTACTCTGAAAGAATAATTACTTATTTTATGAAGAAATTTTTTAGCATCATAATGTTAAAGGATAAGTAAAGGTTAGAGAAAATTACATCATGCTAGCATGAGACTTAAAATATTACCCAGAAAGTACACTTCCTTCTTTAAGGTACTTAGGGATGGTACAGTTACTCTCGAATTGAACCATGGTGTGCTAGTGCTACTGATGGCTTCTGAAAATGTCTCTGAACTTTCCCAAACTGCAATATTCAGATGTTTTTGATTTGTGTCTCAAAAATGCTTAGTGAAAATTTGTCTGATAATTTATTTTCTGAAAATAAGAACAACTAAATCAAAACTCATTTAATACATTGTCTTGAGACAATTATTGCCCATCACTGGTCTCTTTTACCAGCATTATAGTTCTTTAGAGAAACTCCAAATTCCTGAAATGGTTTTCAGATTATCATGTGCTAAAAGTAATTGCATGTTAGTTAGTCTCTATGGCTGAATGTTTTATAATTGCATGTAAATTGTCAATATTTTACCTCCTTCATTTCTAACCTCTTCTGATCAGTTTGCTTGCAAGGCCTTTTATAAAAAAGGTTAAAATTACTATCAGTATGGTATAATTATTTTACTTTTATATATATAAATGTATAAACAAGCTGATTTTTAAAAGTAGCTTTTAATTTATCGACCATTTAAATTAAAGATTATACTATTGAAGTGTAACTTTGAAATCTGTTCTTTTTTTCTAAAAGTAAACTGAGACTCGCTTCAAAGAACATGGAACAGGATTTTGTTAAATTAATATTAAATGAGCCACTCCATTTATTAATTTGATTTTTAAAAGAGATCTGTGCTTTCCTATGTTACTAAAGTACTGATGCATGTGGTTTCTTTTCTTTTCTTTTCTTTTTTTTTTCTTTTTTTGGGGGGTGGTCACCTCTGGCAGTGCTCAGTGGTCACTCCTGACTCTGTGCTCAGAAATTGCTCCTGGCAGGCTCTGGGGACCATATGAGATACTGGGATTCGAACCAACATCCTGGGTCAGCCCCTTGCAAGACAAATGCCCTACTGCTGTGTTATCTCTCTGGCCCCCTTTTTTCTTATTTAAGACATTTAAAGAAAAAACAATTCAGATACTAACTTTTAATGTGATCTTTATTTAGTAATAGACAAATTAGTCAAGTAAAATCATTGGCAAAATTGTGTTCAATTTTTATACTTTATTCTCATTGGAAAAATCACAATTTCAATTACCATAATATTATTCACTTTTATTTTCTGTGATGCTAGATTGAACTAAGGGCATTCCACATACAATACTTTTAATCTGCTGTTGAGTCATATCCCTTACTAATGTACCTTAGAGTTAAAAATTTTGTCTTCCTTTGGTATGTGCATAGATTAAGTCTAAACAGCAAAAAAAAGTTTGTTAAGTAAAGATTAATATAGGAATTTTTCTGAAGATATAGTAGTATGTAGATATATACTTTATATAAAAATTACTTTACATACAAATAATGAAATGTTTTGATGTTACTATGTGGCTTTAAAAATGAGAGAGCTACCTAAATTTATAGTTTTATTAAATACCTTCTTTTCTGGGACTGTCTTATTAGAAATCTTCCTCTTGCTTTCTTCATTCATTAACAATTTTGTAAGTCTTTGTGGCTCTGGTTTTAGAAAGCCTAAATGATTGTAAAAATAAATTACTAGTTGTCTATTATTAAACATGCTATGATAAGGCAATGTCATCTCAAGAATTCTATTTCCTATTTGTTCCTAAAATTTGTGATGAGAGATAAACATTCTTATATCAAAACAAGAATCTTGAGATCAGAATATTTTAAATAACTGTATAACATGACTAGTAAATGGAATATTTCAAATTTTTTATTTATTTATTTATTTTGGTTTTTGAGTCACACCAAGCAGTGCTCAGGGGTTACTCCTGGCTCTACACTCAGAAATCACTCCGGTCAAGCTCAGGGGACCATATGGGATGCTGAGATTTGAACCACCGTCCTTCTGCATGCAAGGCCAACACTTTACCTCCATGCTATCTCTCAGACCCCGAAACATATTTCAATTTTTAACTCAGCATTTTCTTACACCAAAATAACAAATTTTGTGTCAGGGTGATAGCTCCAAGAGCTGCAGACCTTTCCTGCATGCATAGACCCCTAGGTTCTATCTCAGAAAACCCATCTTCTCCTGACAATTCTAGTTTAATATGTCTTAGTGTTCTCTAAAACTGCTGATGCTTGCCCAGAAAGACAACAACAAAATAACATTAAGATAAATTATATTGGGTAAAGCTTATTTTTTGGTCTACCTTTATAGTTTAGTAGTTTTAAACTGATTACTCCAAAAAGATAATTTTAAGCTAACACAAAATATATATACATATATACAAATATTTAATTTTAAAATTATATGTCTAATATGTGCATCCTAGTTATAAAACCAGGATTAATATTAAATGTTATATGTATAAATATATGTATCTTTACTATGTTAATTTGTTGGTTGCTTTTTAAAAATTATGAGGGTTAAAACAACCACATATAAATGTATGCATATATAGATTTTGAAAAAGTATCCTGTATAGAATTGCTAAATAATTTGCTGAAATAAATAAAGAACATGTCTTAGTAGAAGCTTAATGAAAAAAATAGCTAAAATCTAACTTTCATGTCAACAGTGCTTTAGAAATGAAACTGCTGAAGAATAAATCCGAACGTCTGAGCTTCAAAAAAAATTGTTTTTTTATTTTGAAGAAATGACTCATGGCTGTAGAGGGCAGTGTAGACCAACTGAAGTGGACTTTCTGAGTTGGTGGACTTTCTGTAAATACTCATATATTTCCTGAACACTGACTTCAGATATGATTCAGATATATACATGAAAAAGAAAAAAACAAAGGTGTAGAGAGATAATATATATAAATATATGTCTCAATTATATATATTATAAATATACAGAAAACTGTATTTAAACACTTATAGTTTCATACGCTTTGGTTTCAAAACTAGAACTATTATATAGATCAGGGGTCCTCAAACTTTTTAAACAGGGGCCCAGTTCACTGTCCCTCAGACCATTGGAGGGCCAGACTATAGTAAAAACAAAAATTACGAACAAGTTCGTATGCACACTGCATACATCTTATTTTGATGTGAAGAAACAAAACGGGAACAAATACAATATGTGGCCCGCGGGCCGTAGTTTGAGGACCACTGATATAGAGCAATGTTTTTCAACCTTTTTGTGCAAAGGCACACTTTTTTATAAATAAAAATCACGAGGCACACCACCATTAGAAAATGTTGAAAAATGTAACGCTGTGTCTAGATTGACTATATATAAAGTAATTCTCTTGAATAGTAATCAAACAAACACAAAGACATTATTTTATAATTACTTTATTATGAAACAACCTAATGATTGGTCTATTTGTGAGCCGAAGCTGCCTGTTGTGGATGAAATTGGAATTTTTTCCATGGCACACCAGACAATATCTCACGGCACACTGGTGTGCCACAACACAGTGGTTGAAAAATACTGATACAGATAATCTAGTCCTAAAAGCATTCTGTCTAATGAATTTGATGATAAAGTACCTGTAATGAATTTTCTTTTGATTATATACCTACATCTATTGAGTTAAACATAACAAACCCCTCTAGTATATATATTTTTAATCCTATATCACTTATAAACTTTGAGTTGTACATCAAGTTATGAGCAATGTTACATTTAGAAGACATTCACTAATGTCCCTTTAGTTTTAATTGATCGTTTCATTCATGTTGCCAGTATTCATGGACAGTTTGATTATCTAGGGTTTGCTTGATGACACTTCTCTGGTAAATGCTTTATAGACTGTATTTTATAGTGAATCATATACATTTTTATATAGGAGAAGAAATATATATCAGCTTAGAAACATTTTAAATTACAGTAGAATTTATCATCAGTGTTGTTCCACATTGATCATCTGATAGGAATAGAGATCTTTAAATTGAAGAAATGATATACAGGCTTCTTCAAATTGTATTGTTTTTGTTTTGTTTTGTTTTGGGGCCACACCCAGTGGCACTTGGATTCCTCCTGACTCAGTGCTCAGAAATCGCTCCTGGCAGGTGTCGGGGACTTATACAGATGACGGGAATCAAACTCAGGTCTGTCCTGGGTCATCGGCGTGCAAGACGTAGGATCTGTGCCATCTCTCCAGCCCCCAATTGTATTATTTTTTTATTAAAGATGACATCATCCTTCTATATCTTTTGAGTTTTTACTTTGTCTTTAGAGAAATATAATTGAAAATTTTATAAATATGAATTAGATGTTTACTAGTACCTAGTTGTTACTGTGCAAATTAGGCAATAATGATTAAATAGTTTTTATAGGTGTGTAATATTTGAATAGCATAGTATCTCACAAATTTTAATAGAAATGAAAAGGCAAGAATTTGATAGCTGTATAGATGAATGTATAGATGAAACATTTATGCCATAATAATAATAATAGAGATGCTGGGGCCGGAGAGATAGCATGGAGGTAAGGCATTTGCCTTTCATGCAGAAGGTCATCGGTTCGAATCCCGGCATCCCAAATGGTCCCCCCGTGCTTGCCAGGGGCAATTTCTGAGCATGGAGCCAGGAATAACCCCTGAACACTGCTGGGTGTGACCCAAAAACCAAAATAATAATAATAATAATAATAATAATAATAATAATAGAGATGCTGTTTTTTTTTTTTTTTGGGTCACACCCGGCAGTGCTCAGGGGTTACTCCTGGCTCCATGCTCAGAAATTGCTCCTGGCAGACGGGGGACCATATGGGACACCAGGATTTGAGCCGATGACCTTTTGCATGAAAGGCAAACGCCTTACCTCCATGCTATCTCCCGGGCCTGAGATGCTGTTTTTGAGTCTTTCTTTTAAGTTTGACATTTAAAAATATAATGAGAACCATGGGCTATAATATTTCAGAAAAAAAGAAAATAAAATATAAAAACAACAAATGTCATAGATAGTGCGCTCTCATTTATTTTCTTCTTTTCTTTTCTTTTCTTTTTTTTTTTTACAGTTTATTTATTTATTTATTGGTTGGTTGGTTGGTTTTTGGGCCACACTCGGTGATGCTCAATGGTTACTCCTGGTTCTGTGCTCAGAAATCACTCCTGGCAAGCTTGGGGGACCATATGGGATGCCAGGAATCAAAACGGGTCTGTCCCAGGTCAGCTGCATGCAAGGCAAATGCCCTATTGTTGTGCTATCTCTCTGGCCCCTTTCATCTGTTTTCTTATTTATCTTAGCCACTGAAGGTTGCCATTGTTATTTGACATATGTCAAGAAACTTAGGGTTATCCAATAGGCTGAAGCTGAAGTGTCTGCTAAATCATTCCCTATATGATTGCTTGCTATGTGATGTATGTAGAGCTCAGTCCTTCTTTTGGGATTTGGTTAGAATTACAAAGATATTTTATGATTCCAATGAAACAAGTAGAAATAGGTTTTTAAAATACTTATGAATCAAAATATCAGAGTTGGAATGATAGTACAACAGATAGAGTTCTTGCTTTGCCTGCAGTCAACTCAATTAGATCCTAGATGCTCGGCACCTACATAAGGTTTCCTCAGCTCATCAGGAGCGAGAGCTGAGTGCAATATTGGAAGCAAGCCCTGAGTACCTACGGGTGGGGCCTTCTAAAATAAAAAAATGATTTAAAATGCTCTTGCTGACATAAAACATTATTAGAATTTCTAATTAATAATTTATAATTTCAATTTATCAACCTAACTAATTGTCTAACCTTGGGGTAGTTTCTAGTTTTCATTTTGCTTTAGAGACTTTTGTTTGATCTAAGGTATACTTAAGCTGTCTTGTATATTTTGTGCTTATGATAGGATTTATAGCATGAATTTGTGATGCAAATTTACTTTTTGGCATTGAGTATTCTTCAAGTCAACATTCCAAGGATTGACATATCCATCTCTCTACCTTATCTAATTTTTTTAATCTTATGAATTTTGGTTTAGCATTTGGATGTTGTGACTTTGGCTACAGGGAATGACAAGAATTTTTCTCATATATTTTCTTTCTCACAGCTCTTTAAAAACATTGGATCACAAGAAAAATATTTTTTACAGTATCCTAAAAGGTAAATAAAATTTGTTGCCTTAAGTCTCATTAATCCAAATATAAAAAAAATCATATCTAAAAACAGTCTCATATACTTTTCCTTACTGAAGAAGCCTATTATATGGTACTGTTGGTACAAATGTGATTTGCCAGGCAGTGTAATTATGTATGGTATTCGCCTCACAATGAAGTGGAATACACTAAATAAATGGGGGGCAGAGCAATAGTACAGTGAGTCAGCCTTTGCCTTGCATATAACCAACTGGAATTAAATCCCAGCAGCTATGTGGTCCCCCATCTCTGGCCAGGAGCTATTCTAGAACATAGAACCTTAAATAAGTCCTGAGCCCCACCAGATGTGGCCCCCAAACAACACCAAAAGCCCCAAACATCACTAAACCCAAAGTAACAGCAAAAAAAAAAAACCCCAAAAACAAAAGCAAAAAACAAAAAATAATTGTTAAACCATTTCAAAGAAAAAATAAAGTAGAACAACAAAATAATTGGGAGATAATGATGTTCTGTTTGTTTTCCTAGGAGAGGAATTTGATGTTTGCTTTAAATATGTGTGATTGAGGACAACTTTAAAACTCCAAATCTTAGTTTCCTCATCCTTAAGTAGGATAATGATAGTACCTGCTCTTTCACTATAAAATTGATGGGCTAGAGTATACTTTGTCAATGATTTCTTGACACATGATACTCTGCAAGTAACTGATAATAATAGTAATTCTTGTTGCTGCAGCAATCTTAAGTGAAAATTAATTCTACGGAAAGTTCAGTAATGGCCAAGAGTAGAAAGGAAAGATCAAATGAGAGAAGAGCCAATAACTAGATTGTATAAAGAATGAACAAGTGGTTTGGTGTTGAAAGAACATGGTGACTGTTTATTCAAAGTGGTCTGTTAAAGAGAGCTTGTTCCCCCTTAATTCGAAAAAACTGTATTTTCAAAAAAAAATATGGAGCTGGAGCCAATGTTAGTATGTCATATGAAATGCAGGAGTGTGGTGGATTTGAGAGAATGGAATCAGAATGCATTTATAGATATAGTGAGTAGGCCTTTTGTTTTGCGTGAAGCTGACCTGGGTGCTTACTATCCCTAGTACCACATATAGTCCCTCAATCCTTGCCAGGAGTGATCCTTGTGCTCAGAACCAGGAGTAGATCCTGAATACTCCTAGGTGTGGCTCCAAAGTACCACTATCAACAAGAAATATTAATGAGGTAAAGTATAGGTGTATTTAAAGAATACATCAAAATAATTTTTATTTAATCTGACATATATTTTGACAATTGTGCTTAACGTCATTTTAAAATGATCTCAGATGTGGCCTGGATGATAGTATAGCTTGCCTTGTATGCGCGGCCACCTGAGGTTTGGGTTTTGTCATTGCATATAGTTTCAGAGCACTGCCAAGAATGATTCCTAATTGCAGAGCCAGGAGTCATCCTGGAGGAAACAGGGTGTGGCCCCAAAACCAAAAATCAAAATCAATAAGACAAGCAAAACAAAACAACAAAAGCTTGTAGGTGAAGTGAGTTTTCTTTTATGCCTAAGTAATTCATGTTTTCAGTACTAATTTGTTTGGCAAGTGAATATTTTCTCAAAAGAGAATCATTGACAAAATTCTTGCTTTTACCCTATTTAAAAAAATCCACCCTTCTTTAAGATAAACAGTATGTGGAAACATGGCCAGGTACATTCACTGCTCTGTTACAGGGAGACAGGGGGGAATAGTCAGGAAGCATGTAGGTGGGAAGGTTTTCCTGTTTCCAAGCAACAGCTAGGAGCTACAGTGGGAAAGCAACTTGAATGTAAATTCATTCAGGAGAAGGCATTTTACCACACTGCCTTCTAGCCTGTGGGGAGTCACATGATTCTGAATGAGAAGGTTGAGTTTTAACTTGTTTTGTCAATGGGCAAAATGATTGGAAATCTATTTCTTAGCCATCTCTATGTGTACTTTTTATAGCATGTTCTATGGAGATGGTTAGAATTTTACATTATTTAGAAAAGTGTAGCACCTGTATTTGGTTCTCCTCATTTTCTAGAAGCACAGGGTTGTCTGTGGCTTCCCTTACCTGTCTTCTGCTTAGAGAGCAGAGGGGTAGTATTTGACCTTAGATCATACTCTTCTACTACCTGCCTCCATCTGCAGGAAGGAAGGAGAAATAGCACACTCCATTCCCAGGAAGCTGCTTCCTTTAGTGAAGCCAGCTATCAGGTTCCATGTAAGCAGGTGAGAGAATCTGCCTTCTTGTTCCCAGAATGTGTAAGTTGTCCACCTGTGATGTTATCCCCACTCTGAAATGAGGGAGTGTGATGTATTTGGAAAGACTGATTCAGTAAGCATTTGTAGGAGGTAGCTTCATGGTTTAGACCAGTCTTTAAGATGTTTCAAAAGTGTGGTCCTTTACATTTAAAATGAATCCTCAGTTATTCTACCACTCATGCACCTTAACTCATGGACACTGATTATTCTACTCTAGCTTGAGAGGTATAAGTAGTGCTTTGCAGCATCAAGTCATGCACTAAGTGAGAACACAGAGGATTAAACCTGCTGAGAAGGCTTGCCTTAGTAGAATGTGTCTTTCCTTTTCTCACTTTCATATTGTGTTCCTTTCCTTCAAGAGTTGTTCAGTGATCTAGTTTTAAAATCTGCTCCCGCCATTATACAGCCTGCACATGTTTCATTTTTCTTCAAAAAATATAAGTCAGATGATAATTTCATGGAAGGGTGAGTAAGCACCTTAGCAGGCCATATACTGGGAATTGACTTCTCTTTAGACAGGAGGAGAAATTCAAGTTTGGCTTTGGAAGAACTGAGAATTTTATCCTCCCTCTGGAATCTGTTAGTACCATCTTTGTGTTTGTGGGTCTTATACATACAGTCTGGGCTACAGAGAGGTGCCCGGAGGCTTAAGCAAACAAGGAGCATCCAGGCTTTATACTGGGTCCCCTTGAGCTATGTGTCTGAGAATGAATCATCCCTTGAAGGGTTTAATCTGTCTCCTTATTGTCCTGTCTAGAAGGGTCACATTATTTAAATGTAACTCCTGAAAACCTGGCAGATCTTTTCAAACACATGTTGATAGATGTTCTGAGTCCCTCCTACCCCAAGTGATGGCTTTATGTTTCCTTTAACTTAGACACTTAACCTATGGTGAGGGTACCTCTTTTATGACCAGAGAGTAGAAATTAAAGGAGTCTAAACCTCACAGTGTATATAGCTTGTTCATTTTAGACTGATGTTGAGCTGAATTTCACTCTTCTTATCTGTCCTCTTTTTGTATGTCCAGTGTCTTGTGGCAAATACCTATGATGACTGAGTGTCTTACTTTTACTAGCATTAACCAAGGAACTCATTTTCAAATCTAGTTTTAGGAATATAAGTTGGCAAATTCTGTGGTTCTTTTAAAATTATATAATATAGTTATGCATTTATGACAGTGGATTTTTTCTCATTTAACTATTTATTATGCTTGAAAATCTCTTTTTAAATCTTTGTACAACTAATTTTTGAAATCCAGTAATCTTTTTCTAAAATTTGTGTACCACAAATAACTCCAACTGAATTACTTGTGTCAATTTTATGATAAGTACTTGACTTCAGTTGCAGAGTCTAATTAGAGGTGTGTGGTTATTGAAATTAATGAAATAAACTAGACCAGAAATTTTTAATAAAAATGTTTTATCTACGTGTATTTATGTTGTTTGTTTTATTCCAGTTTTATTTTCTCATTTCTATTCTGTTCTATATTTTAGATAGAAAGTAAGCCTTAAATCCAAAAGTCCTTTGCTATTTTTTGTGTTATTTTCACTTTTCCTCAATATTTTCATTCTTACTATTTCTTTGAATCTTCACTATTGTTATCTAATGTCAGGACAGCCATGTGATAAATATTGCTATGTGTTATGTGTTTTATTATATTGAAGAATCAAAGTGAAATTTTCAGATAGAATTCAATTGGAAAAAAAGATATTTTTATTGTCAGTAAAGAAGCTAAACTTTCTTTTTTTTTTTTTTTTTTTGGCTTTTGAGCCACACCTAGTGTAACTTCTGGCTCTGTGCTCAGAAATCACTCTTGACAGGCTCGGGGGACCATATGGAATGATGGGGATTGTACCCAGGTCTGTCCCGGATCATCAGTGTACAAGGCAAAGGCGCTACTGCTGTGCTATTGCTCCTGCCCTAAACTTTCTTGACTTTAGTTGACTTAATAGTTGAATATTGACCCTTCTCCCCAGAAAATATGTTTGGGATTGGAGAGATAGTACAGTGGGTAGACTGCTTGGAAGGCAAGGCAAGTACTCAACACTGTTTCAATCCTCTGCATTGCATAAGGAACCCAGAGCACTCCCAGGAATTATCTCTGAGCAGAAAGTCAGGAGATAGCCTTGAGCACATGGGTTTATAATCCAAACTCAAATAAACAAAACCCAGATTGATAGAACATGTAGACTATAGGAAAAAATAATCCTGTTTTGAAATAGTAAATGATTAGCACTTTAAATAAAATATTAAATTATAAGATTTTTAAGTTTGTTAAGTTATATAAACAAATATTTATGGAAGATTTAACCCTATATCTGATAATATGGTCTAAAACAAACCTTTTATACTTTTATAAATAATATATATTTATACATCATTAATGCATATGTTAATGCCTTAATATATAACTTAGTATATAACATGTGATATATATAAATATAATGTATAAATTATTTATATATATGTTTTGATACAATCCTGGTGGCTTCAGAGGTTACTTCTGGCTCTGCACTCAGAAATCACTCCTGCCAGGCTCAAGGGATCATATGGGGTGCCACGGATTAAATTTGGGTAGCCCTGTGCAAGGCAAAGGCCTTACCTGCTGTGCCCTACCCATTCTGGCCACTAAACATTTATTTTTATAAGTAAATTATTTCTTGGGTTTTGTTTAAAGAACAATCTATCTTTACCTAGGGGTAAATTTAAACCAAGATTCTAATTTTTATAGAAGATGATAGATTTCCTTGAAAGTATTTTTAATCTTTATTTTTACTTATTGAGTTTTTATAGAATAAAAGGTAATGTTCAGAAGTGAATTTAAGTTTATCATTAGGTTCAGAAGTTGTGAGATGAATGAGAAATTTAAGAACATTTCCTTACTAGTATCCTACTTTCCCCTGGTTTTATTCAGAGTGTGTGTGTGTGTGTGTGTGTGTGTGTGTGTGTGTATGTGTGTGTGTGTGTGTGTGTGTGTGTGTGTGTGTGTGTGTGTCCTTCTGTCATCTTAGTTTTATCTTTTTTCCTATTAGTCTGAAATCTAGAGTGATATATTTATTTAGACCCTTCCTTGTGTTCCCTTGATGTACTGGTTTGATTTCCAAGCCTCTTGCCATAGACCCATACTTACAGGTTTTTCACCTGTGATTCTGTTGGAATATTCTGAAGGATACATGGGGTCAGCCATATGGCATAGTTCTAAGGAATAACTGATCCTTTACAAAATATAATAAAGTATTTGTATGTACTTTGGAGAAGTATTTTAAGGTACTTTTAAAACAGCAAATGCTTAGCAGAATTGTCATATACTTTTGGATATATCTGACAGAAATTTGTGCAGTTACTCTGAGCATTCATATGGCAGGCATGGACATGTATTATCTGATTCTTTTAAAAATCCCTGGCAATATACTTTTTGACTACCTTTTCCATTTCTCATGTATGTATGTATGTATGTATGTATGTATATATGTATGTATGTATATGTATGTATTTTTCCCTCCCATCCTGTGATGTTCAGGGCTTTCTCCTGGCTTGAACTCAGGGATCACTTCTGGCGATGCTCCAAAGGATTATATGTGGTGCAAGGGACCAGACCCAGATGTATTGTATGCAAGGCAAGCATCCTATACACTACACATACTGTCTCTGGCTCTCCTCTCTTTTTAACTTTTAACTGTTTATCTATTTATTTTTTTATGATGTGATAAGGTCACATCCAGTGGTTTTCAGGCACCACATGGGCAACTTCTATCTAGATGGGGTGGGAGGTGCCAAATAGTACTAGGGCCTCACATATGTAGGATGCACATTCTACCATTTGAACCACCTACCATCCAATATTTATAAAACTAAGGAAAAGTTTAGAGTATCTGTTATACTATAGTTTGGTTGAAAAAAATGATTATAGTTTGCCAATTTAATAACCATTTTTGAAAGTTTACAGGTGCCCAAAGTTCATTAGTTGAACTTAAAGTTCATTAGTTGAACGCCCAAATGCAACTAATACTGATTTTAGAATAAACTCTAGACAAAATTTCAACAAGAAGCCCTTTCTGTGTTTTCTTTTTCTTTTTTGCTTTTAATTACGAGTAGAGAACAGTTATTTTCTTAATAGTGTCTTCCTAATGTTATATTATTGTCTTATTAATATTTTCCTCCTTCAGGCTATTGGTATATAAATAAAATAGTATTTTCTATGCTAAATTTTTGTCTGTAACTACTGTGTATTAATAAATGTTTATTTCATTATAAAACCTTTAGTTTTACTAATTTTTCACTTAAAAGTATTTTAGGCTGGACCTGAAATGTTTGTATATCAGCTTTAGAGCACATATGTTATATTCATGAAGTGTTCTGGATTTGAACGTCAACACTAAAAAACTTTTAATTGTTGATTTATTTGTTTGTGCTGGGACCATACCTGAAAATGTTTAGGGGTTGTGTCTGGTTCTGCACTCAGCAATTACTTCTGCTGGTGCTTGGGAGCCGTACATAATACTGGGGATCAAATCTGTGCTGGCCTCTTGCAAGGGAAGCATCCTACCTGCTGTATTATCACTCTGGCCTCTAAGTTGTTAATATTTTTATGAAGATACATAGCTATGTAGACATTAATCTCTTGCCTACTAAATAGAATTTAAACAATATCATTTTCTTTTGATATTTTAAAAGCATTGCTAGAGTTATTTGGTGGAATGGTATAGATAGGAACTGTGAAGGTATCATCTTGTAACCTTTACTTCTGTTCAATTTTCCTTTGCCTTATAAAAATCTTTAGAGTAATTTATTTTTAATACTTTTTTTTTAATTTTTGGTTTTTGGGCCACACCCGGCGGTTCTCAGGGGTTACTCCTGGCTATCTGCTCAGAAATAGCTCCTGGCAGGCACGGGGGACCATATGGGATGCCAGATTTTGAACCAACCACCTTAGGTCCTGGGTCAGCTGCTTGCAAGGCAAACACTGCTATGCTATATCTCTCAGGCCCAATTTGTACTTTTAATACTTTTTATATTACTTTTTTTAATGTCCTATTTCATTTTTTTTAATTTTTGTTTTTGGGTCACACCCAGTGACGCTCAGGGGTTCCTCCTGGCTATGCGCTCAGAAGTCGCTCCTGGCTTGGGGGACCATATGGGAAACCGGGGATCCAACCGCGGTCCGTCCTAGGTTAGCGCAGGCAAGGCAGGCACCTTACCTTCAGCGCCACTGCCCGGTCCCCGTATTTCATTTTTGACTCTTAAGTATTTTAGCAACCTGTTTAATATATATTTGGGGTCTAAGCAATATGTACAGTGGTTAGGATATATGTTTTGTATGCAATCAACACAGTTTTAGTCCCTAGCATCACATATGGTTTCGCTGGGCTAGCTAGGAGTGATCTTTATGTAAAATTCTGCCATAAAATATATGTTGCTGGTTAGGCATTAATACTTTTTTGATTATACATTTAGGTTATACTTCTTTTTTATTTTTAATAGATAAGATTCTCAGCAATGAACATTTGATTAAGTGGGATTCTACTCATATCAATTACTCAGTCACTTACTTTATGAATGGAGAAACAGCATGAGTGATTCAGTTTTTATCAGCAACATCACAGAGTATTAGATTTTTGGAATAATTATTGCTTCATTTAGCATTTCAAGAGGAAATCGAGCCATTGAGAATAATTTTAAAGTGTTGATTTAGGTTTGTGACCATTTCAATTTATTTACGGTATTTGTTATTGTAGCCTAATTTTTGTGGATCCCAAAAGGATTAATGATTCTTCAGAAACAATCTTTAGATAGCTGGAACTATGTTTTAATGGAGCTTTATTTGCTCTTGTTTCTAAAAGTGTCAATCACTTTGATCAATATAAGTTGTACTTTAAATTATACACCATGTCTCTGATGTGATTAGTTCTTCTGAATTTTAACTAATTTCACAGTTGGTTTGTTTTTAACATGTGAATCAAATTGTTGAATGATAATATTTTATTTGTTTTATACACTATTTAGAATCAAAGTTAATAGTTATCTATTTAGTGTTTGAAACTTATTTCTCCCTCCTTTCTCTTTAATTTCTTCATCCTAAAGTTCTTATACATCGGAGACTGTGGGCTGGATGTCAGGGACCATATCCCCTAATCTTATTTACATTATTCTAAAAATAGCTGACATAAAAATATATGTATGCCTTTATTTCAATTCTAATTGTCATAACTGCTAGAAGTCAAAAGAATAGCTGACTAAGGTAGGATTTGATGAAGAAGTGGAAAGAGATTTGTACATAAACTCTTAATTATTAAGCCTTTGAAGAAATAAAATTCCTGAGAATATAGGAATAAGGCATAGCAAAGGACATCTGGGATAATCTGAACCCATACAAGGTCCACTACATAGGCTATGAATTCACTATGGAGGCAGGAGCAAAAAGCAGGACAGTGTCAATAACTCTGATAGCAAACAAAGCAGTGTGTGCTCCTAACAGTGTAGGGGTCACTGGTTACCTTTGAGAAATGGAGGGTTATGGACTATAGATCAGTGAGTTTAGGAGCAAGTAAGAAGAGAGAAAAAAAAGATAGTTGTTGTTGACATATGCTTTGAAAACTTTTGGGGAAAGGATGTATCGAAACAGTATCTACTTTTTTTTTGTTTGTTTGCTTGTTTGTTTTGTTTCTGGCCACACGTGGTGATGCTCAGAGGGTTATTCTTGACTCAGCAGTCAGAAATTGCTCCTGGCAGGCTCAGGGGACAATATGGGATGCTGGGAATCGAACCCGGGTTCATCCTCGGTCAGCAGTGTGCAAGGCAAACGGCCTACCACTTTGCTGTCACTCCAGTCCCAGAAAGAGTACCTAAAGATAAAACTAGACATTATAAATTATGATAAAATTGTAGACTGTATCTTTGTGTTTATGTGACAAAATAAAACTTAGCCTTATAAAAGGTTCATACAGCATAAGCAACTGAAATTTTAACTACAATTTCATAATTTAGATATTAATAAGACTTATTTCTATTAATGGGTATTTTAACCAAGCACAACAAAATATCTTAGTATATCCATTTTTCTGTTTATCTTAATTTTCACAGGAAAATCTCAACATTGATTAATTTGGTTATACTAAATTGGTATGAGCTACTTAATATTTTAAGAATTAGTTTTCTAGAATAAGAAATCCATTTTGCATATTTAAAAATCTTCATATTTTAATTGCAATGAATTATTAATTTTTTGGACTACACCAGGGATGCACAGGGTTTATATCTGGCTCTCTGCTTAGGGCTCAGTTCTGGGGAGCTTATAAGGTGCTGGATATCAAACCAGGGTCAGCAGTGTGCAAGGTAAATGAGCACCTCACCCTATACTATCTCTTCAGCAATTACTTAGGTTTCTTTGAGTCACTTTATACATTTTTGACATCGTTGAGAGAGAACATTAAAAGATTAGATTTCAAAAATACTTTGTGATGCTTTCATATAATTATTTAATGTTAAATGTTCTCACCTTAAGAAGATTCACTGGAAAATAAGAAATAAGCATTTGCTTATGATAATTCATTCTGAAGATTCTCTTAAGTGGCAATAGCATGTTATTTTAGAGCCTATATTATTTAACTGTGGTTGACAAGCAAAAGTCTTTAAAATTTTAAACATCCTTGCATATAAATATTAGGAGTGAATTTCCAATGGTGTTCAGTTTTTTGATATTCTTGTATGCTTAACAAAGATATATATGAATTCATATTTTATAGAGATAATCTTGTTAAAATAATTTTTGGGAGGCCACATTCTGCTGTGCTTAGGGATTACTCCCAGGTTTGTGCCCAGGTATCACTGCTGCTAGGACCTCTTGGATCACATGGTGTCCCAGGGTTCATACTCAGGTTGGCAGCAAACAGTGCAAATACGATCACTTCAATCATGTAAAGATAATCTTAATAGTATTATTTTAGATCTCAGTTTCTTAAACTTAGGTCAAGATATGGATATATCTTTAGTGGTAGTAATTTTTTTTGGGGGGGGGGGTCACACCCGGCAGCGCTCGAGGGCTACTCCTGGCTGGGATGCCGGGATTTGAACCACCGTCGCTCTGCATGCAAGACAAATGCCTTACCTCCATGCTATCTCTCCAGCCCCAGTAGTAATTATTTTTTTAAAATATTCATTTTTGTTTAAATTATAAAATATAAGAAGCAGGGGCCCGGGAGATAGCATGGAGGTGGGGCGTTTGCCTTTCATGCAAAAGGTCATCGGTTCGAATCCCGGTGCCCCATATGGTCCCCTGTGCCTGCCAGGAGCAATTTCTGAGCACGGAGCCAGGAGTAACCCCTGAGCACTGCCGGGTGTGACCCAAAAACCAAAAAAAAAAAAAAATATATATATATATATATATATATATATATATATATATATATATAAAGAAGCAATTGATATAAAACAGATATTTTTGTAAGTGAAATAGTTCTAGTAAGGGAATTCTTAGCTTACATTTGAGTTTTGCAATTGAATTTTTGTCACAAAGCTTACCTTTTATTTTTATTATACTTTTGACAACTGCGTCTTTAAAGTTCAACTTTAAGAAGATGATGTGAAGACCATGTTTCTTATTCATGGTCCACAGAGTTGTCTGTGGATTAGTTTCTGTTTTTAAGCCTAAGCAAGTTAAATATAATGTCCTTGATTATTGTATCCATTGATATAAACAAGTAATATCACATATTGAGCATTCTGCATTTTGTCTTACTCTGTTTAAAATCATGTTTGTTTGTTTGTTTATTTATTTTTGGTTTTTGGGTCACACCCAGCAGCGCTCAGGCGTTATTCCTGGCTCTATGCTCAGAAATCGCTCCTGGTAGGCCCAGGGAACCATATGGGATGCTGGGATATGAACCACTGTCCATCTGCATGAAAGGCAAATGCCCCACCTCCATGCTATTTCCCCAGCCCCTATGTTTAATTAGCTTTTGAAAACTTTGACCAGAAATTTAATGTCATTTATAAGATTTATTTAGTTTTTGGGCCACACTTGGTGGTGCTCAGGGGTTACTCCTGGCTCTATGCTCAGAAATTACTCCTGGTAGGCTCTGTAAACCATATGGGATGCCAGAGATCAAACCCAGGCCTGCTCTGTACAAGCAAACGCTCTATCTCCTTTCCCTTACATTTTATAATGGAGGTATTGATTCTGCAAAGACCGATGTGTCACACAAACTTGGTCATGTCAGTGGATATTCCGAATTAGATATGCATTGGGATCTCAGTTGTACTGTAGAACCTGCCTAGGATCAAACTCAACTCCTCAGTGACTCCCATGTTTATAAGACAGTCATTTTACTGCAGAGCTATTCTTGAGCCAAGTCCTTTTTTTTTTTTTTTTTTTTTAAGCTACCATTATTTTAAAAAAAAAGGGAAATTAGTTTGGGTAAAGTTTTGAGAATTTAGAATTTAGTCACGTGCTGAAAGGATATGAGTTTTATAATTGTAGACAATCGACTAGAAATAGTTATTCTCACAATTCCTTAAGAATTAGTTAAGAAGAAGCCAGAGTGGTAGCGCAGTGGACTGAGCATTTGCAGTTCATGTTGCCATTCTGGATTTGACATCCAGGCATCCCATATGGTCTACAAAGTCTGCTAGGAGTAATGTTTGAGTGCAGGATCTGGAGCAACTCCTGGGAGCTGCCGGTGTGGGCCAACACACACACACACACACACACACACACACACACACACACACCTGAAAAGAAAACAATTGATTAAGAGTGCATTACATTATTTTCCAGCTTTCTTTTATAGTTAGATTTTGGGACCCTGTTTTAAAGGAGAACTTCCCTGGGAAGATACTTGCAGATGTGTGCCCTTAGAAAAGTAGTATGCTTGATCAAGGAGTCCCTGTCTGTAATCAAGCATATTAAGGTCAAATCCAAATGTAACACCTTATAAACAGGGTTATTTTATTTTTTATGCTTGACTTCTTTGTGCCTGAGCTTACCAATTCCACCAAAAAATAAATGAGCTTATTTAGATTTTATTCATTAAGGTTTTTAACAACTTGATGAAATGCTTATGCTATTTTTTGTTTGTTTGTTTTTGGGGCCACACCCATTGACTCTCAGGGGTTACTCCTGGCTTTATGCTCAGAAATCACTCCTGGCTTGGGGACCTTATAGAATGTTTGGGATCTAGCTCGAGATCTGTCCTAGGTCAGCAGCTTTCAAGGCAAGAGCCCTACCACTGCGCTACCACTCTGGCCCCACTTAATGCTATTTTTAAAACCAACATAAGGAACAAAAAAAGATCTAAAGATTGATCAAATAGGGCCATGGTTAGAGCATCAATTTTGTATGTTTGAGGCCCTGCGTTTGATTGCTGGCATCACCAAAATATATGTGTGTAGTTACATATATACACACCTATATATGTACATGCATAAATAGAGAGTGAGGGATATTTTGGTTTTGTGTTACATGCATCTTCATGTGTACATATATACATGTACATATACAATGCATATACATATAGATAATGTGTCAGATAGGTAGAGTGCATATTTATGTGCCAGGACTTTGAGTTACAAAAATTACTGAATTAAGAATGTCAGTAGAAGTGATTATAATTTATCTTCATTTAAGGTCACACATTGTCTATTGTACACTCATGATTGTAAGAAATTAAGTATCTTCAGTTAGGGAAGAACAGGCCTGAGTTAAGAATATTAGTAATGGGGCCAGAGAGATATAACAGCGGTGGAGCATTGCATGCGATCGTTCGGGACGGACCCAGGTTCGATCCCTGGCACCCCGTATGGTCCTCTGAGTCTGCCAGGACCAATTTCTGGGCGCAGAGCCAGCAGTAACCTCTGAGTTACCACTGGGTGTGACCCCCAAACCAAAAATAAATAAATATAATTTAAAAAAGAGTATCAGTAATGATGTGATTACAATTTATCTTAATTTAAGGTCATGTATTACCTATAATACACTCATGATTATAAGAAATTAGTTACTTGCAGTTAGGTAAGAAATTACAGATACTATTTGTATTGTCAGAAGTAGGGATGTTTTTTTTTTTATTTTCCTTTTTGCCATTTACTGTGACCCAAGAAACTTGCATTTGTGTTTTTTGTCATATACTTTTAGAACTATTAGAGATCATTTTATAAAGTTTTCCTATTTTAATAAAACTTGAATAAGAAAAATGAAACAATAGTTTGTTAATTATATGTAATGAGTAAATGTTACATGAACCTGTATTTTTCATCATTATCTTTTTATTTTTGTTTTGCTTTTTGGGGGACCATACCCTGTGGTACTCAGGGTTTACTCCTGGCTCTATGTTCAAGGATCAATCAAGGTAGCAAACCTAGAACACGTTTATGCAGGGCAAGTACCTTACTTACTTACTGTATTATTTCTCTGGTCCCTATTTGACTATTATCTATTGTGTTTTAGGAAGGTTGATTTAGAAAAAAGTGTGCTTGGTTTTTTACTCTTTAAAAGCTTATGAAAGATCAGAGAAAACAAAGGTTTTAGAAAAAAAAAGGAGAACAGATAAAGTCAAAGTAGTTTAATACTAAGTTAGAATTGTGCTTTAAGTTTTCTGCCTCCTAATCCAGTGATCTTTTTCTTTTTTTTAAACTGCTTTTCTGATCAAGTTACTTGGTCCTTCAGGTAATTTTTTGAAAACAAAAATACAACAGAGAAATGACCACTGATTTATAGACTCCAGCTGCTTCCAGCTCATTAACACTGGTTTAAGTGATCAAATGATTATAGCTGACACTGTTTCAAAAAGTTTAACCAGAGGAAGCTTGAAAAGCCAATGTCTTGACTTAGTTTTTGATAAGAACCATATACAGTTCTTCAGAGTTTTGGAAGTGGAATGAATGATGCTCTTCATTTTCTCTGGGAAACCAGTCGAACCATATGATTGTTCAAATACAGAAATATCTCAGACTTTGTCTATACTTCTTGGGAGAATTTTAGCAACTTATTTGTACAAATATTTAGGCAAAAAACACACAGCACACAGACCTATTTAGAAGGAAGTGTCAAGATCTAACAAAATGAAATTTAAGTGTGGTTTGCTTTTGGCTAAGAATTTTGCAACATACTCCAATAATTTTGATTATTTCATTTATATTGCTATTGTTTTGATGCCTTTCATAATTTGGAGGTTTAATATGATCCCTTCATTCTTGTGGGATTTTTTTTTCAGTGAGATAGGACTTCATATGTATATTTAAGGGGTACAATTAGAAATATAAAGCATTTTCTTAAAACGAATCTTTATGAGCACCTCTGAAAACATTTTCCTTACTAATTGTTCTATGACACCTATTTTAGAACCAATGTTAAGAATTAAGATTTATCAGCTTGTGATAATGCTTTCTAGTATGGCTAAAAAAACATGTTTGTACATATGTGTGTATATAATCTCTGTATAGATGCATACATAGATACCTATTTTGCTTTAGTTCTATACATCTTTTCCTTTCTTATTTAACCTGTCTCTCTCACTGTGGTACTCTTAAGTTTAAACACTGTCCAGAGTACTTTCTACCTACAGATGGATCCTCTTTCAGTGACCATATTAGTTGGGCTGTTTGCCTTTTGCTTCTGTTTGGGGGAGTTCATTTACTTACTATTTACTCTATCATTAAAAACTTCATTAGTGGACTTGTAATCAGCACTTGGATTTAGAACAGATAGTAGGAATTAAGCTGTTTTGGAGGGAGAGTCACGATTTCTACACTTCAATAAGGTCGCATGTTGTGTGTGGTCCTAACAGAAGTCACAGCTTTGTCTACCCAAGTATTGCCGGAAACTTAGTTACTGACCTTTCATGACCTTGCCTCCTTAACACAACCCATAATACCTCCAGCTTCCAGGCATTATCCACTCTTGGGAATCAGCCAATTTCCTAAAGGTTAATGCCATTCCGGATAGATTTTTTTTTTTCCTACATAGTCTTAAAGACAGAGTCATAGATTAAGTATAGAATCACATCATTAGCCTTCAAAGTGTGTGTGTGTGTCTGTGTGTGTGTGTGTGTGTGTGTATCAATATCCCTTCTCATCGGTAAGTGCCTAAAAGAAGCCTTTCTTATATTTTAAGACTGGTATCTATTAAAAAAATGAACCTTGATAATTATCTAAGTTTCTTGATAACTTCCTTTTTCATAGGATAGAGAAGAAAGCACAAATAATGAAAGTGTAAAATGGATTAAAAACTATTCAAAGAACAACAATGTCCATTAAAAGTGGCTTAAAAACCGTTTAAGGATACAGAAGCAGCAGTAGGAGGAAGGAAAAAAAAGACATCTTTAGAAACATGTAGAATTATTTCCCAAGTTTTATATGATTGTATTGCTTTTCTTAAGCAAATATATTTTTATACTCCCAGTATAAATTGTTAACAATTATGTACCTTGTGACAAGTAAGGAAAGCTACACTAGTTCAAATTTTGTTTTCAATTTCTAAGTAAGCAAGATACTTAACTTCTTTATTTATTATTTATTTATTTTTTTTTTTTGTGGTTTTTGGGTCACACCCGGCAGTGCTCAGGTGATACTCCTGGCTCCACGCTCAGAAATTGCTCCTGGTAGGCACGGGGGACTATATGGGGCACCAGGATTCGAACCGATGACCTTTTGCATGAAAGGCAAACGCCTTACCTCCATGCTATCTCCCGGGCCCCAACTTCTTTATATTTTATATATACTTAACTTTCTCTGAAGAATAGAAGTAAGCCACCTCAGTGGCTTACTCTGTAGTGAAAAATATATTAAATTATATTGGCTAGATTTCTATCAGTGAAAATTTTATTGAAGTATGGGTCCATTTTAGATATCTTTGTAGGAATAAAGAGGTTGCTAAGACATTTACAGATTTTAGCTTTCAACTATAAAATCTCTTAAATGTTACAGAATAATAGAAATCTTATCTTTGGAAAATAGTCAAATTAAAAATAAAACATAAATGGTATATGCAATCTTATTTGAAAAAATAGATTTCTACCAATTAAGATTTAATTATTTTGTAACCAGCTATTAAAAATCAGCATTAGGCCAGTTGGTAATGATGAATGTTAAGGAGAACCCAAATTCCATAGTTAATAATTATGTCTTGTTTGTTTTCTGTTTTTGGGTCACACCCAGCTTCACTCAGGGGTTTCTCCTGGCTCTGTGCTCAGAAATCCCTCCGGGCTGGCTTGGAAGACTAAATGGGATGCTGGGATTTGAACCATCTTCAGTTCTGGGTCTGCTGCATGCAAAGCAAATGCCCTACCTATAGCTTCAGCCCATAACTGTATCTTAATACATATAAAATGCTTCCTTATGGCAGAATACCTTAATATAGGTAATTAAAATCTTCATAAAGGTACAAGGAAAGTACAGTGAGGAAAATCTGTAATCAGTAAAAAAAAATCATTGTGATACATGAAAAATTACTTTGAATTTGGATGTTACATATATAATTTAAATTATAGGTAGCTATGGCTGGGGTTTTATATGAAATATATTTATCCAATAAGAAATTAAAATTTATCTAGGCTATTTTGACTTAGATTATTATGGAAATATGCAAGTCTTTTCACACACACACATATACACAACGTTATATATATATATATATATATATATATATAATTGAGGAGTTAGTTAATTGAGGAGTGGGTAGGGCATTTGCCTGTGTGCAGCCAACCTGGATCCTATCCTTGGCATCCCATATGAACCTCCAACACCTACAGAAATGACCTTTGGGCGCAGAGACAGGAGTAAACCCTGAGAACCACAGTGTGTGGCTCAAAAATCAGTATACATATTGTGTAAGATAATCAGGTGTTTCTTTGGAATTGCTGTTTTTTTTGTATATTAGCTACAATAATTAATCTTAATTTTTTAGGATATAATAATGCTAAGAAGTTGTAGGGAAATTTGGCACACTTAAAAATAAATCTTTGCAGATGATCTGGTTTTAAAATGTAAGCATTTTGATGTGTTTACCTATTTTGTTCTCTTTACTGGTTCACACATACTCAGATTTTATTAATAAAGGTGAATGTGCAATTTTATTTTATTTTATTTATTTATTTATTTATTTATTTATTTATTTTTGAGCCACATTCGTTTAATGATCAGGAATTACTCCTGGCTAAGCACTCAGAAATTGCCCCTGGCTTGGGGGGAACATATGGGATGCCGGGGGATCAAACCGCAGTCCTTCCTTGGCTAGTGCTTGCAAGGCAGACACCTTACCTCTAGCGCCACCTCGCCAGCCCCGAATGTGCAATTTTTGAGCTATCTAAAGTAAAATTCTTCAGACTTAGAATTATTCAAATAGTTAGCTGATTTGGCACTTATCAGAAAGTTAAATTATCATCTTTCTTGTACTTGCCTTGATGCCAACAATTTCTGTATCTCTCCCAATCCCCAAAGTAAAAAGTCCTCTTAGCACTACATTTAATAAAATATATCAAAATAATAAAAGTATAATATTTTGGGGCGGAGAGATAGCATGGAGTTAAGCCATTTGCCTTTCATGCAAAAGGTCATCAGTTCGAATACCGGCATCCCACATGGTCCCCCCAGCCTGCCTGGAGCAATTTCTGAGCATGAAGCCTGGAGTAACCTCTGAGCACTGCAGGGTGTGACCCAAAAACCAAAAAAAAATATATATATATATATATAATATTTTATTGTATACAAGTATAATATTTTATGTCTCAAGTTACACTTAGTGATAATTTTACACTTATAAAAATTCATTTATAATATTAGTAATACTAATTAGTAATATTATAATATTATCAGTATTTTTCTAATTCTTTTAACATTCTCCTTAGTAGTTTAGGGATAGTCTGCATTTTACTCAAGACTTTTCTAATTGCTGCTATCAATTAATCAACAAAAATAAGTGTTATCTTAGATTGACATTGTGCAAGGCACTTACTAGCTATTATGATGTAACAAAAGCCCCTTCAACTACTCAATTAATTTTAAGTGATCATAATCCAAAAGGATATTTCTATCTGAATGTTGGTAATATCTTCCCAGTAGAGGAAATGCAGAAGCCTCAACCTATAGTGTTTTCTTTTAATTTTCCCAACCAGTTGCCAGAGAAGTAGGTTACTAAACCTAGTGACTTTCAAAATCTAAAACAATTTAAAGAGAGAGATTTCTAGCGTAATCTCTATGACAAAGTAAACCTTGAAGGAGTAAAAACACAGGGTTGAAAGCTTTCAACAAATCTTTCAATTTGTATTAAGAGGCCCTCATCAAGTAATGGAGTTTTTAAAGATACTGAATATGAATGCTTTTCTATGGGAATTGATACTATAAGGAGGAAATAAAGCCTGTAATTAGAAATGAATAAATGATGCGCCTACAATTTTTTTTTTTTGGTTTTTGGGTCACATGTTTACAAGAAAGTAGGGTGCAGCCTAATTCTTACCAGAGGGAAATGTGTGGACTGTGATATCAATAATCACCCAAAGACAAAATAAAACATTTCAGATTTGGACCCAAGCCATAGATAAAAATGGAATAGATTTAAACCTCAAAACACAATTATTCAGAAGAACTAAGAAAAACAATGCACAAACATATTTGATTTAAGATTTGCCAGAGGAAACCAGGAATACAGTTCATTGACATAGAGTGCTTACTTTGCATGTATAAAACTCTGGTCTGATCCTCACTGTTATCACAAACAACACAAAGGAATAGATTGCAGTTCATTGGTGGAAAGAGTTTTTTCTGGGTTCTGCTACTTTCAGGGGCAAGAGTTTTTTATTATGCCTGTATCAGATCATCTTTAAGAGGTAATTAAAATGATCACACTCAAGGGTCAGATAACAGTTATTAAGTAGATGTTAAGTTTTATCACCAACCAGAACTTTATCATATTTAAGTATTCCTTTAGGCAATGATAAATTATAGAAATACGCTGTATTTTGGTAAGCTATTTTCTCCTTTCTCCCCACCTCTACAGTAAGCAGCATTTCTCCTTTATGCTGTTAATTTTAGATCTTTTAAACTTCTATTCTTTTCTCTCTATTCTCTTCCAGTAACCATTGCCTTCCTGTCTTTCATGAAGACCTAATTTTTTTGTCAGTGTCAGTCAGATTATCAGTTTTTTTTTTTTTATATGTTTTCCCCTTGGGTGACTTATAGACCTGAAGGCCCTCTAGACTAAATATTTTAATTTTATTTTATTTGTCTAGACTAAATATTGAGAGATCTAATCATTATAGTGTTAATGGTGACAAGGAGACAATGATTAGAATAAAGGTAACGCTTCCAATATAATAGTTCCCAGAGAGGCAGCTCACATTAGTTGAGAGTTTTAAGACTGTTTCAGGTTGTGTAACTTGGGTACCACCTTGTTTACTTCTTGACTCTGCAAGGCTAGGCAAATTGCTTTATCTTCTTTTTATTTTATAAGTCTTTGCTCATCTATAAACTGGAAAGTTAGATGTATCCATCAGACTTTGGGACTATAGATGAAAGTAAAATTGATTTACACATATCTCATAATAAAAGCTTAAATGCTTAAAAATGCTAACTACTACTTAGAAAGCTCAAATTTGTAATCACTGTGATGTGAGGACACTTGTTTTTTGGGCCACAGCCAACAGTACTCCTTGCTTACATATGACTCTCCTGTGGGGTTCAGGGGACCATTTGTGGTGCTGGGGGTCAAATTTTGGCCTGCTTCATTCAAGGTAAACACTCTACGCTCCTTACTATATCTCTACAACCCAACACTCTTTGTTTTTTTGTTTGATTATTTTTTGTTATTTTTAGCATGGCGATAGAATCCAAGGTATATATATATATATATATGCTCTGCTTCTTGGCTACATCCCTAACAAGGAAACTATTTTGTTTAGTACCCAATAATATTATAATTGCCATTATTATCTTTTTTTTTGGGGCCACACCCGGTGACGCTCAGGGATTACTCCTGGCTATTCACTCAGAAGTCGCTCCTGGCAGGCACGGGGGACCATATGGGGAACCGGGGGATCGAACCGTGGTCCGCCCTAGGTTAGCGAAGGCACCTTACCTCCAGCGCCACCGCCCGGCCCCCACCATTATTATCTTTTACAAATGAGAAATTGTAGCTTAAAGAGTAAAAACTTTGTTGAATAGTGCATGATCTGGATTAAAACTCAGACCTTCATAATTCCAGAATGCCTATCCTTTAAAACATGGTGTGTCCTGTACAAGCCATAGAACAAAGCAGGAATGCTGTTGCCACAGCTTCTCACTGCAGTTTGGCCAACTGTATCAGCAGTTTCAGTGAGGAAAATGTATATGGTAGCAAACCTTGCTGGACCATCCATCTTCAGGACTGATGACCTTTATGAACCTGCCCATGTGATCTGAACAGGTCTCTTAAATACTTAGCAGACTTTCAGAAATTCTCAGTAACTGTAAATAACAGGAGAGTTGAATAGTTAGAAGTTTTAGACTACCAAAAGACATAATAAGCAAATATACATACAGATATACATATACAGTAAACAAATAATAAAACAAATGTGTATCTTGTCCACTGTGATTAGGAGGATGAGCTTGACATACAGTAAATGTGGATCATAACTTAATGTTGGACCTTTCCTTTTTGTGAATATTTTCATTGTCTTAAGGTTGAGTTGTTTAGGACATTTCATGGAATTACATCTTTGTAATTACATCTTTGATCTAGAACAATATGACTTCTGGAAATATCTCAAATGTTATGTATTTAATAAAATACATCAGTCCCCTTCCTTATACCATTTTTTTAAATCAGAATTAAACAGACTTAAGTAAATTTTTTGGTCCACAACTGATAGATTTGGAATTAGAGAGAAGCTTTATGCTTTTACTCAGTAGTTCAAAGTGATGGGGAGAGAGAGTCTAATTGAAGTGATTAAAATTCTTAGATCCCTTGAAGTTTTCTTATGGTGGCATTTTTAAAGAAATAATACTGACTTCTGTGATTCTGAGCTGGAGTGATAGAATAGCAGGTAATGTACTTTTTTTACGTGTAACTGACCTGGATTTGATCCTTAGTACCCCATATGTTTCCCTGAGCCCCATCATGAGTGATCCATTAGCAAAGATCCAGGAATAAGTCTGGAGAACTGTTGGTTGTGGTACAAAAAAAAAATACTAACCTGTTAATTCATCTTAGTTTGTAAGAATATTAAGACTGTATAATTAACTTTATAGAGAAGAAAAAAATTGGAGCTAAGAAAACGTCAGTATTGGGATCTGGGACTGACAGCTTGTGATTGTTTAGGGTTGAAATTGAAACCCACATCCTCCAGCTTGTTTGTAAAAAATACAGATACAGGCCTTGGGAACAGCATTTGAATCCTAAACAGTTTTAGTTTTAGTAATCACTAGTTATGAACCACTAATAAGAGTAAAGCATCTTTGCGTGGTCTAAGAAAATGGACTCTTCCATGTATGGAAAATTTTCATGAATAATAATTTAACAATGGGATATAAAACTTTTCTTTGCAAAGAATACAACCATATATAACTGTGAAACTTAGTTGATTATTTTCTTGAAATTTTTTATTTCTTGTCGTTAACTTAAATATGTCTAGTGTCACTTGAAAGGAATATTGACACTTTGGAATAATTGTTCTTCATGGAAAGAATTTCGAAAATGATGGAATACACTTCAAATATTTCTTCATTAACAAAATTAAAATTTTTATCATAAGGTTAAATCACATGTCAGTGACATAATGTTGCTAATTGCAAATACTGTTATTTTTAAATAAAATGGTTATAATGTCTTAAATTTATTCATTTAAATCGAGAATATATAAAACACAACATTGTTATTTTATATACTACTCTTTTCCTTTTATTAAAGCATTGTGATTTACAAAGTTGTTGATAATAGTTATTTCAGATATCTAATATTTCAACACCTATCTTACTACCAGTGTGATCTTCCCTCCACCATTGTCCCCAGTTTCCTGCCTACCCCTTAAGCCCGCCACTTTAGCAGACATAAAATAATTTATTTTATATCTCTTGTTGCATATATCTCACAATGGTGCTACTGACAACATTGAGAACTTAAAAGAGACTTTTGGTGCTAGTTGAGCCTTCCAAGAGCTTCACTCTTGGAGCTTCTTAGCAGGCTTCTACATAACTTTCCATATCTAATTTGTTTTACGGCTACTGGGCTGTCAGTGCAATAACATTTTGAATTGTCCAGGAATTGTGGGACTGAGCAGATTCAGCATCTTGGTGTGTCTTTGAGATTAGCCAGGGAGCTATAAAACTGGACTGCTTATACCAGGAGTGTTGGTGGGGAACCAATGGGCAGGGTGGGAACTCTGCCTGCTCCATTCCCTAGAAGGCTACAAGGATCCCAGTCCAGAGACCCGGCTTATCTGGGATGACTCAGTGGAGGCAAGATTAGTCCTCCAGTAAGTCGTGATTACTCTTTTAATGGTCTAATAGTATTGGTATGGACTAAGAAAATGGTGTGGCCTGAGAGAATGTTATGTTTTCTCTTTGCAATCTTTATTAATGTATATTTTTTCACACTGCCAAATTTAGTTCTTAGGTATTGTTTTAAAATTTTTGTTTTGGGATCTGGAGAGATGGTACAGAAGCTAGGGCATGTTGTTTTGATGTGGCTCAGAGCCAAGTTTGATCCTCACTATCATATATGATCTCTGTGCACTGCCAGGAGTGACAGTGAACACCGAGCCAAGAGTACTAGGATCTGATCACCCGAACTCCTTCCTCTCCCCCTTCCAAAAATATATTTTGGTTCACCCTATTAGTCTTATGCAAATTTTGATTACCTTTCCTTAAATTCTTTTATTTTAATAGTGATTTTAATTCATTAAAATGTTATGTGAATTATAAACATTTTTATAAATATATTAAGAAATAGTACAATTTTTCCGGAAATTATTTAGTTCATTGGTACTTTAAATGTTCACATATTAGTTCACTTATTAGTGAATATTATTTGTAGAAATAGTTTGTATATTTGTAATATGTAATGTTACATATTACATATGTAATATTTGTAATATTTGTAATATATTCACTGAATTTCTTTTTACACAACTAAATGTAGAAGATGAAAGTATTGTAGAAGAATCACTCAATTTTTTGCACTTCTTCTGGATTATATTTAAAACATAGGGATCTGTCATTTAAAATTATTACTGATTTTCAACCGACAGCAAATTAGACCCTCCAGCTTATTTTCAGGTAAGGATTGTAAAAGTCTGAAAACTACAATTACATTTTATTTTTGGTTTTTCGGGTCACACCCTTTTGATGCTCAGGAGTTACTCCTAGCTAAGTGCTCAGAAATTGCCCCTGGCTTGGGGGGACCATATGGGACGCTGGGGGATCGAACCTTGGTCCTTCCTTGGCTAGCGCTTGCAAGGCAGACACCTTACCTCTAGTGCCACCTTGCCGGCCCCACGATTACTTTTTCATCGCTAATCTTTCTAATGTCTCCTTTGTGTCCTACCCAGTTCCCCTCCCTCGTTTCTCCCGTATATCACTCCCCAATAAAAACTGTCAGTAAAACTTGTGAAGCATTTAAGTTGTCAAGTTTTTAGTAAGTTGGGAGGTCATTAGAAAAGAAAGAAAGTATTCCTGCCTTCCTAAGCTTTGCTTTTCAGGGGGGATCTTGAGTAAATCAGATTTAGGAATATCTGCTTAGAAAAAAATTGTTCTATGGGGATGGAGACATAATATAGCAGGTTCAATTCCCAGCATCCCATATGGTTCCCCAAGCTCTACCAGAAGTAATTCCTGAATGCACATGAATACCACCGGGTGTATTTTTGCCCACAAACAAGCAAAAAGTTGATCTGGAAATTGTTGTACTATCCCTAGTCCTGTTGGTTCCTAGTTCATAATCTTTTGGGACGTCCTGTGTGTTTCCAGAAGTTTGCCTACCCTCATTGAATTAACCTGTGCTTAACTGTATTGTCAAAATACATACATATTATGGGCTCTTAAATGAGAGAAAGTTAATTGAGGGAGGGGCACACCTGTCAGTGCTCAGGGTTTTAGAATCCCTCCTGGCAGTGCTGGGGGTATCTACATATGTGGGTTCTGGGGATTGAACCTA
>PVKC010004070.1:0-29513 GCA_004027635.1 Crocidura indochinensis | reverse complement strand
TGATACCAAGAATTTGAGCTGTGGAAGAGTGTCTTTTCTTCAAGCTCTTCAGGAATGCACCCATTTTTATTGGCTCTATTGTGTAACCATGAAGCTATAACTTTACAAATTATACCTAGACTGCAGGATATATGAAGATAGTGGGAGTGTCATGTGGAAGAACATATCAATAAAGAAAACTCTCATGGGAAGAAGCTATTGCCAACATCAGGAAAACTGAAGGAAAAAAATCACCTTGACAAAGGACTCCTTTCATATAGAGATGACTTGAATGGAGATTTTTGTCTATTTCTTGAAAATATTATTAGTGTATTTTAATCAATATTTAGTTTGTAAGAATATTGCCTATTTGAAATTTGTTAAGAAAATAATCTAAAAGTTATCAGAAGAAAAATAATTCTTTGTGTTTTTACAGATTTTTTTGTACTTTATCTTTATTCCCTTAGATAAGCTTGAAACTGTCCTGAGATGACCCCATGACTTGGCAGCTTTCTTTTTTCTTTTTTAAAGTAATTTTTATTTTGACCAAAGTGAATTACAAAACTTCCACAGTAATATTTTAGGTACATAGTGACACTGAATCCAGGGCATTCCCACCACCAGTGTTGTCCTCTCTTCATCCCTGATCCCAGCATGCATCCCATATTCCCTTCCTTTGCCCCCCATGCTGCTAGAATAAGTGGATAGGGTAAATTGCTGCTATACGAGATGTTCGATAATGGTTATGCCTATTAAAGAGATGTACCTAAAAGAAATATTCAAAGGAAATTGATATGTCCTTTTTAACTTTTTTGAAATAGACATGTTTTTTGGCCACACCCAGTGACGCTCAGGGGTTTCTCCTGGCTAATTGCTCAGAAATCGCTCCTGGTATAGGGGACTAGATGGGACACTGGATATTGAACCGAGGTCCTTTCTGGGTCAGCCACGTGCAAGGCAAATGCCTTATTACTGTGCTACTGCTATGGACCCCAAAATAGATTTTTTTCAAACATAAGAGATATATATTTTTCCATGTTTTATATATTTTTCCATGTTTGTAATGTTTCTAAAAAAAGCTCATGAAACCAAAGAGATAGTGAATGGACATTCTAGTAAACCTAAATTCAGTCTCCATTGCATTCAAGAATGAGAAACTTTAAGAACGTACTAGTTTTATTTTTATAAAATCAGATATTAATAAAAATTATTTTTTTTAATTTTGGGCCACACCTGGCAACGCTAAGGGGTTATTCCTAGTTCTGTGTTCAAAAATTGCTTTCGGCAGGCTTGGGGGGATCATATAATATTGAACCCAGTCATTTCTGGGTTGACTATATGCAGTGCAAATGCCCTACCTGCTGTGCTATTGCTCCAGTCCCTAAAATGTTAATTAAAGAGGCAAATTTATATTTTTCTAACTTGTCTTTAAAACAGCATATCATACAGCTAGACCAGATAAGGTTTTCCATTTTATGGGGCATTAGTCCTACATTTTAAACTTTCCTTTTTAAAATTTACTTTTGCACATATAAAAAGTTCATTACATACTATTAGAATATAAAGCATATTTTACATATATTAAACAAACACTATTTATTCTCTTCCACTCACTTCTATTTGGAAAGATACTGTTAGTGATATTAGAATGTACACTACAAGCTTTCTTTGTCATACTTCATAACCTCACCCTTCCTGCATATTTTTATACCTACAATTACTTGGCTTTTATTTTTTAAACAAAAATGAATGCACATTTAATATTTCATCCTGTGGTTTACAAGTTAATACACTAGCTGTAGAACTCTGTGTTGGTCAGTCACATTTCTGTTCATTTATTACTCATAAATGAAAAGAACCTCTGCTTTTCTATTCCCTTACTTTAGAAGTTTTCCATAAGGATGAATCATAAGCTAAAATACACCCAAGGTTTTGAGATTGTCATTAATGTATTATTTTACAGGGAGAGAGAAATTATACAGATTAGCTGGCAAAGTCCAAAGAAAGTAAAGACAAGGAAGTAATTTCTCATTTTTCCATTCTGAATGGAAAACTTTGTGATCTGCATATTAGAGAAAAATAAAAGTGAGGTCAGGCTTGGCAGGGAAATTGCTGGCTACATGCTTTTAGGACAATTAAGAAACAGCAGGATCATTCTGGCAAAACTTCAACCAGTTGGCAGAAAAATACCTCTTCTGCTCCTATGGTGACTAGCAATTTGGAGTAAATGGCTCAAATTGCCTTTTATTTCGGTCTGCAACTTTTTTTATTCAAGTTTTTAAGTCTTATTTAATTCTCCTTGATAATGGAGTATCTTCTCTCTTAAGACAAATTTCACATTTGTTAGCCTATTTTAATTATAACAAGACAAAAATTCACTTGTTTCCTGAGTTAGAAATTCTTGAAACATCATTCAAGTCAAGAAATAAGTTTTCCTGGTTTTATTATTTAAGGCTCTGTTACCATATAAAAAGAAACTGTTTTGTTTTTTGAAATTCTGCTTTAATTTTTTTCCCTTTATTTAAACATTATGGTTATAGGCTATTCATAATGCAGTTTTTTTTTCACAAATACAAAGTTACTCATGATTGTTTCAGTCAAGCAATGTATAAACCCCTTCACCAGTGCATATTTCCCACCACCAATGCCCCCGGGTTCCCACCCACTTGCCTGTTTATGATCAGTTTTCTTCTCTCTCTCTCTCTCTCTCTTTCACACACACACACACACACACACACACACACACACACACGCACGAACACACACAATCACGCATACTCATAAACACACACACTTCCCCCTTTTCAGACACTGTGGTTTGCAATATTATTAGTGAGGGGTATCATGCTTATCACTTTATCTCCTTTGAGCACCCACTCAATTCTTGTTCAGAGTGCTTATTTCCAACTATCAGTGATATAGTGATCCCTTCTCTGTCCTAACTGCACTCCCCCTATAGTTTGTCACACTATTTGTGACAAACTTCATACCGTGGACTAGTCCTCCTGGCCCTTGTCTCTAGTGTCTCTGGATAGTATTTTTTATATGCCACAATGAGTATGATCATTCTATGTCTATCCTCCCTTGTAATAATTTTGTTCAATATAACACTCTCCATACTTTACCATGTAGAAGCAAATTTCATGACTTAATTTTGTTTTGTTTTTGGGCCACACCCTGCTGTGCTCAAGAACTTTGGGGTCCTCAAACTTTTTAAACAGGGGGCCAGTTCACTGTCCCTCAGATCGTTGGAGGCCGAACTATAGTAAAAACAAAAACTACAAACAAATTCCTATGCACACTGCATATATCTTATTTTGAAGTGAAGAAACAAAATGGGAACAAATACAGTATGTGGCCCGCGGGCCGTAGTTTGAGGACCGCCCTAGATCTGTGCTCAGACATTGCTCCTGGCAGACTTGGGGGGCTATATGGGATGCCAGGGTTTAATCTGGGTCCGTCCCAGATCAGCCATATGCACAAGCAAACGCCTTACCACTGTGCTATCGCTCTGGCCCCCACTTCATTTTTCTTAATAGCTGCATATTAGTCCATTGTGTAGATGGATGACTGTTATTTTTCATCATCTTTTTCAGGCACTTGGGTTGATTCCAGTTTAGCTATTGTGAATAGTGCAATGATGAACACAGGGAAGCAGAGGGCTTTTTTTTTATTATTGATTTTTTTTTGGGCTTGCAGACTATATTCCTAGGATTGAACTTGCGTCTGTCATGGGTCAGCAGTATGAAAGGCAAATGCTCTACCACTGTGCTATCACTCTGGCCCTATCTGTTCATTTCTTATGCCCATTTAGGATGGGTTTAGATTTTTTTTCTTGCTAAGCTTTTCAGTGTCTTTTATAACTTTGATAGTAACTCTTTACCAGATGGATATTGGTAAATAGTTTCTTCCATTTCATGGGTAGTATTTGTATACTAATCATTGTTTCCTTTGACATGCAGAAGTTTCTTAGTTTAATGTAGTCCCATTTGTTTATTTTGGCTTCCATTTGCTAGGCCAATGGTTTAATTCTTGAAGTTGCCTTTAGATTCAATGTCATAAAGTGTTCTACCTATGTTTTTCTCTATGTATCTTATGGTTTTAGGTCTGAAATGAAGATCTTTAGTTGATTTTGATTTAACTTTGTGCACTGCATTAAAATGGGTTGAGTTCACTTTTTTGCATATAGTTAAGTTTTCCAACCCTTTTGTTAAAGAGACTTTCCTTGCTCCATGTTGAATTTCATGGCCATTTATCAAAAATTAATTGGTCATATAACTGAGAGTCAGTCTCAGAATATGCAAGTCTATACCATTGATCTGAATAATTGTCTTTATTACAGTATCATGCTGTTTTAATGACTGCTGCTTTATAGTATATTTTTAAATTTTGGGAAGTGATGCCTCCTCTCTAGTTTCCCCAAAACTCCTTTAGCTATTCATGGAATTAAAAATTTTTCTTTCTTCTTTTTCATAATTCATATATAGAAAAGTCATGCATTTTGCATATCTTTGTAGCCTGCCACTGTACTATACAAATTTATTGTTTCTAGTAGCTTTTTGTAGGGACTTTGGAATTTTCTAAGTATAGTATATCATTGGCAAACAGTGAGTGCTTGACTTCATCCTTTCCTATCTAGATGCCCTTGATATATTTTTTCTTCTTCTTCTTCTTCTTTTTTTTTTGTTTTTGGGCCACACCCGGTGATGCTCAGGGGTTACTCCTGGCTATGTGCTCAGAAGTCACTCCCGGCTTGGGGGACCATAGGGGATGCCAGGGGATCGAACCGCGGTCCCTCCTAGGCTAGCACTGGCAAGGCAGACACCTTACTTCTAGCACCACTGTGCTGGCCCTGATATATTTTTTCTTGCCTATTTGCTATAGCAAGTACTTCCAGTTCTATATTGAACAAAAATGGCCAAAAGGGCAATCTTGTTCTATGCCAGATTGTAAAAGAAAGATTTTTAGTTTTTCCCTGTTGACTATAATGCTTGCTATAGGCTTGTGTTACATGGTTTTGACTATATTGAGTAAGATTCCTCCAATTCCTGTCTTGTTGATGTGTTTATCATGAATGGGCATTGGACCTTGTCAAATGCTTTCTCTTCATCTATTGCTATGATCATTTTATTTTTTTATATTTTCTTTGTTGATTTGTTTTTTATATTTATTGCCTATGTATGCTATGCCATCCTTACATCTTTGGAATGAATTGTATTTGGTCATGATGTATGACTTTATTGATAACCTGTTGGATTCTATTTTCTAATAATTTGTTGAGGATCTTTGCATTCATGTTCATCAGGGATGTTGGTCTAAAATTTTTTTATTTGTGATGTTTCTATTTTCTTTTGGTATCAGGGTGATATTCACTTCATATAAATTGTTTGAGTGTTTCTCTTTCTTCAATTTCCTGGAGGAGTCTGCAAAAAGTTGGCAAAGGATTGGCAGTAGGTCCAATTTACTTTCTATATTCTCTTGGATCTTTTTGTTTCTTTGTTTGTTTGTTTTTGGGTTACACCTAGCAGCACTCAGGGGTTACTCCTGGCTCTATGCTCAGAAATCATCCTGGCAGGCACAGGGCACCATATGGGATGTGGGATTCGAACCACCGACCTTCTACATTAAAGGCAAATGCCTTACCTCCTTGCTATCTCTCCAGCCCCTTCTGTTGGATCTTGATTGGCTGTCTGTTGCATGGTTTCTTTGAGTTCTTTTAACAACCTTATTGTTTACTCTCTAAAGTCCTGATTCGACAGGCTATATAGTTGGCTAATGTTAGTTGAATCTTCAGAAATACCATCTTCATTTGTGAAGTGTGGTGGTCTTCTGTGTTGTTTTTTATTGTGATATTTAAAGTGTGGTGGTATTTTTTTTATGCATTATAGTCTCCTTTACTAGAAAAAAAAATGCACAGTGGCAGATGAAATGAAGCAGCCACACTCTTGTCTTGTCATACTCACCTCAGTTCAAATGGGTGATTTTGCTTTCTTTTTTTTTTTTTTTTTTTGGTTTTTGGGTCACACCTGGCAGTGCTCAGGGGTTACTCCTGGCTCCATGCTCAGAAATTGCTCCTGGTAATGCCACAGGCCACTTTACTCCCACCACTACAGTTCACTCATTCTTTCTTTCTCCCAACCTTGCACTTGTCTGGGCTCACTCCAAAATGACCATATTTCATGATCATACAAAAAGCATTTTTGAACACTAGAAAAATAGCTCATAACTCCTTTCCGAGTCCAATGACTTGGAATCTTGTCCTAACTATTGGAATCAAACTATGGAATCTAATAATGTAAAGATGTCCCTAGACAATTAAATTATAAGCTGTCGATAAATGTTATTTACTGCCACTCTAACTCTGCAATTCTCTCCAAGGTTACATAGCTTCTTCTGCCCATATACCTAGCCAGGTCAGCACCAATAATTGCTTGTTAGCTAAAAACAGAAATTGAAAGGCTGTGAGTAAGGAACACCTACGACTGGTCTATGGCCAATTTCTACTATATGTTTGTGAGAAACCTCCATGAAGTGAAGAAGATAAAGATTACTGATAAAAATGAGTAAATTCATTTAATAAAGCACCAGGAACATTGACTGAATAATTAAATCTGTTATTTTTTTATATTTAAGGTCATTTTCTTTAACTTTTCTTACTGGAATGAGTTTAGAAGCTGTTTAGGAAATTGAGATAAAAAACCTCTGTCTTTTTTAGTGTATTATAATAAGTATAGGGTTGTATTTTAGTCATAAAAATAAAACATTTATAATCATGGTAAATATGTTATTAAAAATAAATTTGAAAAGTAAAGAAAATTTAATTTAAAGATAAATATAGGGGCTGGAGTTATAGTATGGCAGGAAAAAAATAAGGGAAGAATGTTAGAGAAGTCCAATAATTATCTCCCAGTATGAAGTCTACTAGGAAAGGGATGTGAGAGGAGTAGAGCCAGATTGTATGGCTTGACTACACAATCTAAGGAAATTTCTTGCTTGTTCTCACATCCCTATCTGTTCCCTTAGAACTGATGAGAAAATAAAGACGTTATTAAAAAGTGCTTGTACATGAAAAAATGCGAGGCCATCTACTGAGTACTAAGTACCATACTCTTTGTAAGTAATTAATTTTACAGTAAATTTATAGGATATACTCATCTCAATGTAACTAAAGAGACAAAAATTTTGATAGGTTAACTGATGTATTATAGTTCTCAATATTAGATGATGGGATTAAAGTGTGAATCCAACTATTTCACCGAATAATCTTGGCTATGCTTTAAAACATATATTAACAAGTATCAATATACATCCTAATTTGTACCCAAACAATTCAGTAATAAATTATTTCAATAAGTAATTTATTATTAAATAATTAGTAATAATTCACTATTAATGAAGCAATAATTTAAAAACATCAAATAGTAGGTGATCTCACTCCTCTGTGGAATAGAGACAAAAATGTCCATTGGACAGTACTAAGCTATGAATAAAACTCTTAAACCTTTAGCCTTGGGTTACAAAAAATTAAGAAATAAGGGAAATTATGGAGAAAATGAAGATTGGAGGGAACATAGAGACAGTGGTAGAGGGGCACTTTTATGGTAGTGGGATGCTGTAATTTAATATACCATATTAGTATAATCAATTTTAGGACTATTATAAACATATACCTAAATTATGAAAAATTTAAATTAGAAAATATTTTCATATATAAGTGACTCCATTTTTTTCTGAAAAAATACTTGGCATAAAATTTGCAATGATATGAGCTAAAATACATCAGGCTTCTTTCTTTGTTAGTCCTCCTGGATTGCTGAATTCACAATTGGTATATGATCAGCCCAAGGACTCTCAGGGGTCATAACAGCAATTAGTATTGAAGAAACATGATTCTTCGCTTTCTCTTTATTGTCAGAAATTTTATAAAATGTTTATTTGTTATCCATAATTATATAAGAACATAATATACAATAACAGTTAAATGATGTAGCATTGTTTTCACAATAATAGTCTTGGACTCCTTTCCCTCAAAATTTCATGAATTTTCTAAAATATCCAAAGAACTTGCTGAATAATTTTTGACAGGAGAGTTATCTTTGTTTCATTGATTCTAAAACAGTGTGAATTGACTCCCCTCCTCTGTTTTGGAAGTCTTTTTAAGTCATTAAAAATAACTTTTATCTTTATAGTTCTCAAGTGACTTTTAGAGCAAGACATCTCTTTATTTTTTCTGGGCTGGGTTCTGACATTATTCCCAAGAAACAAAAAGATCTCTACTATTTTGATTTATCCTGCTGAAGCTTTGCAAAGCTTCAGAGCTCCTCTAATCAGATCTTCACTCAAACTTTGAAAGAAAACATATAGCCATCTTTCATTTTTCTAATTTTCCTTGAGATTGGTTTTATTTAAATGTATATTGTTACTAACATCTACTTGAAAAACTTTGTTGATTTTAAACGAGGTATGGCTTTGTATCTTTGAGTCAATTATTTCTTATCTTTAGCTATTTCTGCTCTTTTTAAATTCAAATTAGCTGTCTCTGTTCCCAGGGTTAGATGCCAAGGTACCAATCAGTTTAGAGGAACGAATTTTTGATCTTTCCTTTTGCCTCTTTCTGCTACTATACAAAAATCATCACTGCAATGTGTCCTAGCTCTTCATAATTCCCTTCATAAATTTATTTGATGTTAAAAATAGGAAACTTTAAAAGAAGTGTTATGAGAGTGAATTACATCATATGTGAATTAAGGCAACGCAAAGTTTTTTTTTTTAGCTATTTCTGAGTCTGTTCTCCTTGGCTGGCCTAAATTATATAGAATGTGAATGAGAGAATTGGGTCTCTCCTTGCCCTAGGTTTAATGATAGAGGTATCCTTCATAGGTAAAAATTACTGGCAAGAAGGGATCATAGGTGGCATCCTCCACCTTCTTACCAAGGTGAACCTCAGGCTCCTTGGTGCAAACTGGTCCTTCTCATTTTTGGGTGAGTCAGCCAACACCTGGTTCTGTTCAAAGCTTACTCCTCAGTCCTGACAATGGTTGGGGACTCAAATGGGGTGCCACTGTTTGAATCTGGATTGACCATATGTAGGGCAAGTGTGTTAGTCCCGATCTATCTCTCTTTTCATCTCTTCTATAGTGTGGGAGATGGGGTTAGTCTAAAAGAAGGGTGGGCAAATTTATTATCACTGGGCAAAATTTATTTGCTACCTGCATTTGTGTGATCTGTAAACAATTATCATTTTTTCCACTCTTAAAATAGGGAGGAGAAAATTAGAAAAAGCTTTTTGTGACAAACTAACTTTGTATTGTATAAAGTTCTAGTTCTGTGTTCATAAATAAAATTTGATGGCATAGAGCTGGTTCATCATTTGTATATCAACTATGTGTACTTTTGTGCTACAATGATTGAGTTGGAAAAATCACAAATGATACCTTAGAATATCCTAAATCTTTATAATCTAGCTATTAAATAAAAATTATTTTACCTCTGGTCTAGAAATTTTTCTGAAGCTGTCACTGCACACTGCCTTGCTAAAGTCATCTCTTCATTTGTGAAGCGACAGGATAAACCCAAAGAGCTCGAAACTTCTGTGTGGTATAAAATATCCAGAAACATATAAGAGGAACCTGACAGTAACACATTTATGTGCAAACTAATGTAAGCCACAGATGTGGGTGTACAAAAAGTATAACATTATTTTCCTAATGAAACTCAATGTACTTCAAGTTAGACAGTTTTATTTATTTTTATAAATTCTATGTTTTCTCAATCACCTTTCTAAGCTAAATTCGAATTTTTTCTTCTATATTTCTTGCCCCATAACATAGAAAATCAATATGGCATTCTCTCTGGACTGCCTTTCCAAAAATAGATCTTACCACTCATTACTGCTTTCAAGAGGGTTCATCATGCCTTGCCTGTTGCCTTTGCTTCCTCCTACAAAATAATTGTCATTACTACCAAATACAATAAAAAGGGGCTAGCACTCTGCTTAAGGACATTTGGAATCCTCTTTCAAGTTTTTTTTTTTTTTAAGGAATACTGAATATCAGTATTTCCCTCAACTTTCTCTGGCTTTAGTTCCCAGGCTTTGGGAATGAGAAGTTGATCTATTCACAAAGTCCTTGCACACATCCAGGCCTACTACTGCTCTAATGATGCAGTGATAAAACAGACTGTGTTCTTTTTCAGGGCTGTGATCCAAGATAGGTAGAATGCAGGGAGGAGGAGGAAGCCCTTGTTTGGGGGATTTTACAGAAAAGAATCTGTTTGTCTCTCCTGGTTCTGTGTTTGTTAAAGCCAACTTAAGTTAGATTTCTTGGTTTTTTTGATTCAGCATTTGATTTAGGCTCCAGTTAGGCTAAATAAAAAAATCTATAATTAAAAAAAAAAGATGCTAACCTGCTGTATTCCTGGACCCACATCACCCCAAAGAACAGAGCCTGCATAATGAATATCAACAGAAGTGAGCTGACCTGCCCCCCAAAGGGCAAAACCAGAAGAAAGTGGCCACTCCACTCTATTCTGTGGCCACACATTCCTTCCAGTCAATGAATCCCAGTACAACATATAGAAAACACCACACTAAAAGTGTGACAATGGGGAAATAATGCAGACCACCACCATCCATAGAGAATGATTATCCCTAAGTGCCAACCACCTATTTAGCTTCTCAGATAAGGAGTTTAGAGAAGAAAAATGGAGGATGTTTATAGAACCCCCAAAAAACATAGATTGAGCTGAGTGGCTCACAAATAAAAATCAACAGGATATCAAAGTAGAAATAAGAAAACTCCAAACTGAAATAATAGGACTGAAAAATTTGGTAGACAAAATGAAAACTTCACTAGAAAGCCTCTTTAACAGAGTAACAGTGGCTTAGGAAAGAATCAGTGAGCTGGAATGTGAGATACATAACAATTCCATAAAATATAAGGGATTCAAAAGAGCCTTAAAACAAACAACCAGACAATTAAAAAATACTCAAAGAATGTGAGCAGATAATAGAAGTCTTTGATGAACTCAACACAAAACACATAAGCATCATTGGAGTTCCAGAGACTCAGGAAGAAAATCTCCATAAAGAATCAACAATCAAGGACATCACTGCAGAGAAATTCCCAGAACTAAAGAGTGTATACAACTAAATCCTCCATGCCCAGAGAGTACCAGTAAAAAGAGATCCGAATAAAAGCACCCTAAGACACATCCTAGTCACAATAACAAATCCCACAGATAGGGATAGAATACTGAAAACAGTAAGATCAAAAAAGAGAAATTACATTTAAAGGAGCACTCTAAGATTTACAACAGATATATCACAAGAAACCCTCAAGCCCAAAGGCAGTGGTGGGCTAGAGTGACAAAATTCAAGGAAAATAATGCTTTTCCTAGAATACTTCATTCAGCCAGACTTATATTCAGGTTTAAAGGGAGCATTCATAGCTTTACAGAAAAACAACAGATCAGAAATTTTACAGACTCAAAAACAGCCTTAAAAACAAACTGAAATGTCTAATTAAAAAAAAATACAAGCCAACAGACACATTTAAAACTCTTACAGAAAGATAACAATAAATTCCATGACAATCATCTCTCTCAAGTCAATGGACTAAATGCACCAGCTAAGAGACACAGAGTAGCAGAATGACTCAAAATGCTGAATGCAACTTTCTTCTGCCTATAAGAAACACATCTGAATAGTTAGAAAAAACATAGACTCAAACACAAATGTTGGAGAATAATCATTCGAGCAAACAACTCTTTTTTTTTGGTTTTTGGGCCACACCCGGTGACGCTCAGGGGTTACTCCTGGCTATTCGCTCAGAAGTCGCTCCTGGCAGGCACGGGGGACCATATGGGGAACCGGGGGATCGAACTGTGGTCCGTCCTAGGTTAGCACAGGCACCTTACCTCCTGCGCCACCGCCCAGCCCCGCAAACAACTTTTAAAAGGCTGGAGTGGGCATATTAAAATAAGATGACACCGAATTTACTTAAAATATTATAAGAAACAGAGGTAGACATTTCTTTTTGTTTGTTTTGTTTTAGGGCCTCACACATTCAGTGACGCTCAGGGGTTAGTACTGACTATGCACTCAGAAATCTCTCCTTGCTTGGGGGACCATATAGGACACCAGGGAATCGAATTATGATCTGTCCTAGGTCAACACATTCAAAGCAAATGCCCTACTGCTTGTGCCACCACTCTGGCCTCAGATAGACAGTTCTTAATAATCAAGGGATAGGTACAATAGGAAGAAATCACACTCTTAAACATATCCACACCCAATGAGGGACAGCAAACTATTTAAAACATTGCTGACAATTTTAAAGGAGGCCATCAATATAACACAATAATAGTGGGAGACCTTAACACCACCCTGTCACTCTTTTATAGACAATCAGGCTGAACCTAATAAAAGTATACTAGCTCTGAATGAAAAAAATGGAAAGTGGCCTAGTATATATATATATATATATATATATATATATATATATATATATATATATATATATATATATATATATATATATACATACATGCATACATACATAGGGTTCTCCATCCCCAGAAAATTGGATACACATTCTTTTCTAATACATATGGATCATTCTCTAGGATAGACCACATGCTGCCTCATAAAACATATTTCCATAAAAACAAGAGGATAGAAATGTATGAACTACCTTCTCAGATCATAATGCACTGAAATTAGAAGTGAATTACAAACAGACAAAGAGGAAACACTTTAACATCTGGAAATTAAACAGCTCACTACTGAAAAATCAGGAATTGGAGATGAAATCAAAGAGGAAATCAGAAACTTATGGAAAATAAATGAGAACAAAGACACAAATTATCAGAATTTGTGGGACACAGCAAAGGCAGTACTAAGAGTTATATATATATATACATATATATATATATACATATATATATATATATATATATAACTTTGCAAGCACTCACTAGGAAAGAAGAAGGTGCCCACATAAAGATCTTAATGACACAGCTTATAAAATTAGAAATTGATTAACAAAATAAACCAAAAATAGGCACACAAAAGAAATAATAAAGCTTAATGCAGAACTTAGTGAATTGGAAATCCATAAAAATATGAAAAATCAATGAAAGCAAGAGTTTCTTTTTTTGAAAAAAAAAACCCAGCAAAATCAATAAACCATTAGCAAAACTCACAAAGAAAGGGAAAGAGAGAAATGTAATAAACGGAAGAAGAAATAAAAATGGGGAGTTTACTACACATACTACAGAAATTCAAAGGGTAATCAAAACTACTTTGAGAAACTATAGCAAAAAAACAAGATAACCTGGAAGAAATAGATACATTTTTGGACTCTTATAACCTCCCAACATTGAACCAAGATGATCAAGCATATCTGAACAGACTCACCACTATTAAGAAAATTAAAATGGTGATAAAAGTCTTCCCACAAATAAAAGTCCATGCCCAGATGGATTCACTAATGAATTCTTTCATAGCTTTCAAGAGGACCTACTATCAGACTCTCCCAAAATATTGAAGAAAAGGAAACACTTCCAAATAAATGTACAAAGCTAACATCAACCTAATTCAAAAATAGAGATGTCACAAAAAAAACTATAGAACAATATCCCTGATGAACACAGTTGCAAAGATTCTCAACAAAATTCTAGCAAATAGGCTACAACACCTCATCAAGAAGGTCATACACAAGACCAAGTAGGTTTCATTTCAGAGATGCAAGGATGGTTTAATATATGCAAGCCAATCAATGCAATACAATATACCAAGAAAAGAAAAAATAAAAACCAAATTATTATATATGATCATATCAATATGCACAGAAAGCATTTGATAAGGTCCAATATTCATCAACGATTAAAAACTCAACAAAATGGAATAGAATGAATTTTTATCAATATAATAAGGCCATTTACTACAAGGCAATGACAAATATTATACTCAAAGGAGATAAAATGAAAGCCTTTCCTCTAAAATCTGGCAGAAGACAAGGCTGCCCTCACTCTTGACACTCCTATTTAACATAGTAGTGGAAATACTTGCAATAGCAATTAGACAAGGAAAAGATACCAAGTGCATCCACATAGGAAAGGAAGAAGTCAAGCTCTCACTGCTTGCAGATGGCATACTACTATATTTAGAAAACCCTAAAGATTCTACCATAAAAGATTTTAAAAACAATAGATTCATAAAACAAAGTGTCAGGCTACAATATTAATACACACAAATCAATATCTTTATTATACACAAATAATGGTAAAGAAAAAATAGTCATAAAATTCTATTCACAATAATGTCACAGAAACTCAAATACCTGGAGTCAACCTAATTAAAGAGGTGAAGGACCTTACAAAGAAAACTACAAAATACTACTCCAAGAAATAAAAGAGAACACAAAGAAATGGAGACACATACCCTGTTCATAGATTGAAAGGATTGAAATCATTAAAATAGCACTGTTCCACATAGCATTGTAAAATTTAATACAATATCTCTAAAGATACCCATGCCATTCTTCAAAGAAACACTCCTGAAATTCATTCGGAAAATAAATGCCCATTAATAGCTAAAGCAACCCTTAGGAAAAAAAGATGGGAAACATCACTTTCTCCAACTTTAAATTGTGCTACAACGCAATATTAATTAAAAATAACACAGTATTGGAATAAAGATAGACCCTCAGATCAATGGAATGAACTTGATTATTCAGAGAATGTCACCCAGACATACAATCAATTAGTCTTTATTAAGGGGGGGGGGACAAAAAAAAAGCAAAATGTAGCAAGGAAAGGCTCTTCAACAAGTGGTGTTAGAACAACTGGTCAGCAACATACAAAATATCAAACTCAGACCTTCATCTAATACCATGCACAACGGCCAAATCAAAAATGGGTTAAAGACCTTGATACCAGACCTGAACCCATAAGGTATAAAGAAGAACAAAAAAGCAAAACACTACATTACTGATATTAAAGGCATCTTGGGGGCCACACCACTGTCCAAACAAGTGGATTCAGAGATAAAACAAATAGAATTACAGTAAACTGAGAAGCTTCTGCGCCTGAAAAGAAACAGTGACTAAAACACAAAGGCCAACCATGGTATGGGAGAAACTTTTCACCCAATTTCCTTTAAATGAAGCCTGATATCTAAGAAATACAAGGTACTCACAAAACTTAACAAGAAAAAATCATCTAACCCCATCAAAAATATGGAGAAAAAATGAACAGACATTTCCTCAAAGAAGAAATACAGATGCCCAAAAGGCACAGGAAAAAAGTGCTCTACATTACTAATCATCAGGGACATGAAAATGAAACCACCAATGATGAGGTATCATCTCACACTACAGAGACTGGTACACATCACAAAGAACAAGAATAATCAGTGCTTAAAGGAATGTGGGGAGAAAGAACTCATTCAATGATGGTGGGAATGCTGTTTAGTCCAGCCTTTCTGGAAAACAATATGGATATTCCTCAAAAAAACTGGAAATTGAGTTCCCATATGATCAAACAATGCCATTCGAAAGGATATACCAGGATATACCAGGAGCATCAAAATGCCCTCAGCCTGCCTCTGTTCATTGCAGCTCTATAAGCAATAGCTAGAAACAGGAAACAACCCTGATGCCTGACAACAGAAGAGTGGCTAAAGGAACTGTGGTACATATGCACTATGAAATACTTCGCAGCTGTAGAAAAAAGGTGAAATAATAAAATTTGCCTATACACGGATTGTCATGGAGACCTTCATGTTGAGCAAAATAAGTCAGAGTGAGAGAGTAGGCTCACTCCTCTGTGGTATTTAAGAAAAAGAAAAGACAGTATGGTAATAATACCCAGAGACAATAGAGATGAAAGTCAAAAGGACCAGCCATAATATAAATCTTACCACAAAAGAGTGGCGAGCATAGTTAGAGAAGTAGCTACAGTAACAACTACCATGACAATGAAGATGAGAGAGAAATAGGATGCCTGTCTTGAAAACTGGCAAGGGATTGGGGAGGAGGCAAATGGGGGATTTTGGTGGTGGAAAAGTTGTGCTGGTGAAGGCGGGTGTATATTTTATGACTGAAAGTCAATTTCAAGCATGTTTGTAACCATGGTGCTTACATAAAGATATAAATCCCCAAAATAAATTTTACAACAAAAATAAACAGAAGCAACAAAAAGTAAAAAAAAAAAACACAAATAAGAGGAGGTCATTTATCCTCTCATTAATCTAAATACCCTATGTCCACTGAAGGGCTTAGCAGGAAAATGTTATTTTCAGTTTTCTCTATGGGTGCAATTTATCTTTACTATTAAATAGTCAGGTTGAATTAGATCTGGAATCGGATACAGTTTGAACCTTTTTTTCTTGAAGACACTCACTTTGTCTCTAAGTCTGAAACCGAGCTTTCCCATCCTAAGGTTGGACATTTCCACATTAGAAATGATAAATGATTGGTCTTTTTGATAGCTGGATTGGGTGCCACTTAAAATTTCTTTTCTCAGTTAGATAAGTAATTGCCTTTTCTTTTCCTGTGTCTCGCCTCAGAATGAGAAGCTGTACTTTAGGATTGTACGTTGCTAGGTTTTGCTTTTCAAAGGTGACACCCCCCCCACCCATATCTTATAATCTACCTTGGTCAGAAGTACAGTCTTATCCATTATCTGACTGTTCAAGTTTGGAGATATGAAAGATCTGTGATTGAATGAAAGATGAGGAAGAAAATCTCTGTCCAGGCAACTTGGTGGGAAAATTAGCCAAATGCCGGTGAGATGTATGAAATTGGTGCTGAGAGGTCCACACCTTCATAATGTTACTACAATTATGTGCAAAAATAAGATGTGCTGATTTAAAACATCCTCAGAAGCTTTTATTGTCAAGAATTATCTTTCCCACCCTAGAAAGATAGGAACAGATTATAGGCAAGAAATTTTATTTTCCAGCTGAATAGCAAAATGAAAAATGACTTCTAATTTTCCACAGGAAAGTGGAAAATTATATAACTGAGGACAGGTGTCCTGAAGCAGAATTCTTCCACTTAAGGGAGCTTCTTCAAACTTCTAATGGCAGGCTGAACATATAATTACAAATTCATTGATAATGCTTCCCTTCAAAAGGTAGGGCTTAGTTCAAAGTAGCCTGCTGTCAGGTCCTAAGAACACTTAAGCAGCTCAACAGAGAACCATATGTAAGGAAGTGAGGTCATTTGCCTACAGTCAAGGGCTGTGGCTTCTTGCCCAAAGCCATGCGAAGAGTCACACTTCTTCAGCCCCAAGATAAATCTTTAGACATCACAGCTCTGACCAACTTCTTGACTACAATCCATGAGACACTCGGAACCCGAGCTACTGAGCCAAGTTGCATACTTCTGACTCACAGAAGCTCTGAAGAGACAAAAATTCTTTGTGTTAGAGTTTTGTTTTGTTTAAAGAGTTTGTTTTATAACTACTAAGTTTTAGAGTTGTTTGTTATACAGCAATAAGTGCCTATTAATGAACTCCTTGGAGATTATTTTATTGTGATTTATATTTTATTTGTGATGTATATTTGTATGTTTAATGCCCTTAGAAATAGTCAACATTAGAAATAGTCAACTTTCAAAAGGTATAGTGTAATAATTACCTTAATTATCAAAACTGGGCCTTATAGAGTCCTAGAGTTTAGTGCATAGCTGCAAATTTTCTTCCATGTAGATGACTTATGCTGACAAAATGTGTCCAGATTTATTCATTCTCCTTTAAGGTAATAGCAGTTAGGATTTCAGAACAGGATTTTATGATGGTTTTTATAATATGCCTGAAAATTCTTTGCAGGGGAGTTCCTATTTTTGCAGATAGAATCTGAGCCAACCACCATGATTTGTTTTAACTAATAGAAGGTTCCCATTGACTTCTCTGGCTACCACCCAGAATCATTTACAAGAAACACAGTGAAAGACATCTCCAACTGATTTCTTTCCCCTAAGACATTACGTCTCTCCTAACTGTCAGGTAACTCTGAACTTGATTCTTCTGGTATAAGTTGCAAAACAGAAACAGGCCCTGTCCAAATTCTTGTCCTGCAGAATTCATGAGCATTAAACAAACAAGATTATATTAAATTATTGCATGCCTTTAGAACTCAGACTAGTTTGTGATATAACAATAGCATCCAGAACAAAAACAGTTTTTCATCATCTTCCTGCTCAGTTGAAAGCATTCCTTTTCTGGAACAAGAACTCATTAGCCAACTAAGTTTAGACTATGGCTCTTAAAGAAGTTAATTTAAGGAGGAAAAGATAAGGTTAAGTGGGAAAGTGGCAACATAGGAGTCTGAGATCAGATACACTAGAGGGATTTATTCCATTGTATTTTTCTTTTGTTTTTGTTTTTGTTTTTGGGCTACACCCATTGATGCTCAGGGGTTACTCTTGGCTATGCGCTCAGAGATCACTCCTGGGTTGCGGGGACTATATGGGTCTCGGTAGGATGAAACCTAGATCCATCCTAGGCTAGCGCTTGCAAGGCAGACACCTTACCTCTTGCACCACCACTCCGGCCCTGTATTTTTCTTTCGAAATTTACAGGCCTCAGAGGAGAATAATAAATGGTTTGTTTGGCATTGTAAACAATAAGCATAAATTTCCTCTACTTAAAATTTTTGTAATGGTGGCCAGAGAGGTGGTGCTAGCAGTAAGGCGTCTTCCTTGCAAGTGCTAGCCTAGGATGGATCGCGGTTCTGTCCCCTGGCGTACCTTATGGTTCCCCCAAGCCAGGGTCTATTTCTGAGCACATAGCCAGGAGAGACCCCTGAGCGTCAAACTGGTGTGGCCAAAAAAATATTTTTTTTCTTTGTAATACAAAAAAAGTCAAACAGATAACTACAGAAAATGAGTCATCTTAAAATTGAGCTCTACCATCCAGAATTCATCCAATGTTAACATTTTGGACATATTTGTTTTATAGCTATTAGGATAAGGTGAGTGACCCTCAGGGCCAGCATTGTGCTGCTGCCTGAGTTTAGTAGTACTAGTTTAGTACTATTAGTACTAATACTAGTACTACTAGTTTAGTTTAGTAGTGGTGTCATTGGCACCACATTTAGTAGTGTTCAGAAGTCACCAGATGTCCAGTGGTTTGGGAAGAGGAGTGTAAAATCAAACTTGGGTACTGCGATTTAAGGCATGCGCTCCAGCTCTTCATCCCTAGTGGTACCTTTCTCCCTTTCTGTATCTACATTTTTTAAAAAGCAGCAGTTAGTGGCCTCTTAAAGTCTCCATTCACAATCAGTTCCAAATTTATCTAAGGCCCAGAGCTAAATGCTCTCCTGGTTGGTATTTCTGTTTCACCTTTACCTTTTAATAATTTTAAGAAAGTTACTTTATTACAAATATTTTGAGTTTAATTTAACAAATTGTTTTTATTTTTTGGTTTCTCATGCACGTATTTTTAGAACTAGTTTTAGTGATGTCCTTGACGAAGAAGCTGATTTGATTAAGACACTTCACCAATGAATTGAAAATACTAGGATATATGCTCTCCACCTAGTGGTAAAGCGGGATAACCACAGGTGCATTAGGTTTGATTACGAATGATGAATAAACTTGAAGAAACTTCTTTTTTTGTTTTGTTTTTTATGTGTTGTTATATTCTCTCTCTTCTTAAAAATAATATCTTTATTTAAGCACCATGCTTACAAACATGTTTGTAGTTTGGTTTCAATTATAAAAAAAAAAGAAAAGAATGCCCCCTACACCAGTTCAACCTTGCTAGCAGGACATATCTTGTCTCTGCGAGTGATAATAAGTTCATCAAAGCATAATCTGTGATCTCAGGAGCCTCATATTTCATAGAATGTTTACCATGTGCTCAGCAATCATATGACAAATAGACTTACTCAGGTTAAGTGACTTACTAAATGTCATTCAACCAGTGACTGACAGGACAATGTTTTAATCTCTTACATGTCTGATTTCAAAGTCCATTTCTAATAGTAGTATTAAGACCACAGATTACGATTCCCAGTCCAAATTGTAGGCCTAACAGTGTGATACTGCTCCTATGGATGGTCTTGGGGGACACCAGAGACATAATTATGACACTGGGAGTAGAAGTAAGCAGAAGCATAAAGGATCACAGTTGAATGTTATGCATTGGAGGCATGCACTTCATTCCTTTGAACACTCTTTGCTGCCCCCAAAACCATACTTTAAGGTTATAAAATTTTCTAGTATTTTTAATACATTTTTATAATTATTTGGTCTCTATGCCACAGCATCCTGGCTCAGGGGCAACTCTCAGCAATGCTCTAGAGAACCAGGTGGTAGCCATGATCCAATTCTGGTTTCCCATATGCATATCATGTGTTCCAGTCCTTTGAGCTATCTTTCCAGCATAAAACATTATGTTATATTAGTAGAGATTTATTATGACTCAGAACAAACAAATGTTAAATTGCGAAACTTAAAGGGAAGGTTTTTCAGATAAATTTACTTCTTGAATAAACCCACAACCCCCCAATTTGAGAATCTCTTCTGTTAGCAGTTCCTGGAATGACTACTTTGAGAAACTGCTGACTGGAGGATAGCATTCTAACATAAAGTAGGAAATGCTCCAGTGAGGGATGGAGGACCTTGAAAGTCCACTAGCAGTCACATTATGAAAAATGTTAATACAGGGGAGGGGCAAAAAACAAAGGTTAATACATGAATGAGCTGGATACAGAACAACTAGAATATGATACTGACCAGTCATAGTAGACATGAAATCTATCTAACTATGCTCACCATCTTTTGCTTGATAAAAGAAGAAGCCTTTTATATTTTCAGTAGATGAGAGGAAAGGTTGAGATATTTAAATAACTAAAAGTTATTTAAATGTGTTCCAAATCTTCCTCTTCAATTCTGCTGCCTTTGTTTGTTTCTCACATGGAAACCTTGATAATTATAAAACCTAGGTGTTATGTTTCTCTTCTCCACTTGACTTCTTGATTGGACTAGAATTCAATCATGTTTTTTTCTCTTATATTATTGATCTCCTGGTCCTATTCTAAAGGATAAAGAGAGAGAAATGTATACCTGATGCACAAAGCACAGAAGTTTAATTCACTGGGAAGGAACTTTCTTTGATGAATAAATAGAACAGAGTTTGTAGTTTGGGCATAGAAATTAGTTACTATAGAGTAGGTTAATATTAAAGGGCAAGAAAGTTAAGTATAGAAAGACCATCAGAATTCTGGTTATAGAGTTTACAGGTCAATTGTGTGGTTTATATTTCACTCTAAAAGTAACTTTGTCACCATTGATGAACATCACAAAGTTGGGGAAGGATGTGTAAGAAGATATGATTTATTTTTTTAAGTTTGTGGGCTATTCTAGACAGATCTCAGGGATTAGTCCTGGACCTGCTCTCAGAAATCGCTCCTGGCAGAATCGGGGAACCAATGGGACGCAGGAGATCGAACTTGGGTCAGCTGCCTGCTAGGCAAATGTCCTACCCACTGTGCTATTACTCCCACTCCCTAATTTATGTTTTTTTAAAGATTGCAATGCCTGCAACAAAGAATTTTAGGATAGCAATTCTGGAAGTAGGAAGACCAAGATCATTTTAAAATGTAGAGAACTGGAGTGGGTTTGGTTGGAATTCTATTTACAGGGAGGGCATAAGGCAATCATCAAATGTCTAGTCAAATTCTTTCACATTATAAATGAGGAAATTTGGGTTCAGAATAGTAAAGAAATAACAAATCACCACTCTGCTATGGGTCTTGATTTCCAGAGTAGGACACTTTACCACAGAACTATAGAACAGGAGGGATTGCATGCAGAGGTACTTATGAGGCACATGGCTCTCTCCTGACATTCTCAGCTAACTGAGCTGAGAGTTCAATTCAAGGGCATGAAGATGGCTGCTTGTGTCATCCCAATGATGTTCAGAATCATTAATTAAATGTTCATTTTGCAAAATTAAGTGCCATGAATGACATGAAGGCAGAGACTAATAAATATATATTGTTTGAATGAAAGAGAAGTAAATAAAGTGAATTTTCTGTGTAAGTGAGGTGGCTATTTTTCATATTTGTACCAAAGGAGGGGTGAATAAAAAATGCTAAAACAGTCCAAAAAAAGAGAAAAAGTACTTTAAAAAATTTAGGGAGCAAAAATTTTGTGGTTTTGTTGTTTTGTTTTAAGATACAGCACCGTGCTAAAATTTATCTGTCTTCTGTTTTATTTTTATTAAAGTTCAGGTGATGTCATTGCAAAATTAGTGTTAAAGTAGATGATATTGATGTACAGTTACTGTACCTTTACCACCATTAAAGTGTCAAGACCTTTCTCCATGGTCCCTATATCACCTCTGGCCAATCTTCACTCCCTCCCTCACCACTTCTCCCCAGCATTTGTTAAACAGTTTTATAATCCAAGCCCAAAGTTTCATCATTATTCAAAGTTTCTCTATATTCCATAAATAAATGTGTATAAATTTCTTTAAACTAAAAAGAACTCACTGATGCAAGATTCAAAATAGTAATTCCCAAATATTTTTGCTTGCTTTTTGAGCCACAGTCAATAAAGCTCAGAGGTTTCTGGAAAATGGTATCTCCAGGATGGGTAGGTTGGGAAGGAGGCTCTCCTTTCATGATTTCGTGCTCAGGGACTGGTCCAGGATCACCACATGCAAGGCAGACACCTCAATCCCTGAACTATTCCTCTGCACCTTATTTAGTCAATGTATATTGTTGAGGGCATCACTTTAATCCAGATAAGAAAATAAATCAGTAACATTGTTTTCTTCCTCTATCTTCTTTGCTATGATTATACAAAGGATTTTGATTCAATTCATTCCCAGACCTTGTTTTTAGCTCCTCCACAGACATCCAATCACCCCTCCCACCACTTTTCAAAATCAGTTTTTCTAACCACTTCATGACCTTTATTCCCTAGTTTCCTCAGCATGAAGATATAGAAATAAGATGTCAGATGTAAATTTTGCTTGTTTTGACAAAGGCCCATTTTGTGCTGCAGAAATATTCTTGTTTTGCATGAATTTATAAGAAAACAAGGGGCCGGGCGGTGGCGCTGGAGGTAAGGTGCCTGCGCTAACCTAGGATGGACCGAGATTCGATCCCCGGTTCCCCATATGGTCCCCCATGCCTGCCAGAAGCGACTTCTGAGCGAATAGCCAGGAGTAACCCCTGAGTGTTACCGGGTGTGCCCCCCCAAAAAAAGAAAACAAGATAAAATAAATCAAAGTGCTAGGGTCTAGCAAATACTCAAAGCACACTTGCCACCACTTTCATTTGGAGCTCATGAACCATCATTTTCCAAATAGAATCTCTTTATTTTGATTGAAAGGCAAGTTGAAATGTTTGTAATTGATTAAAAGCTAGTAAATTGGGGCTTAGAAACTTATATATGTGATAGGGAACTGAGCAGATTTAAGTGACAATAGCTTTTACCTATTTGGAAAACTTCTTAAAAAGGATCATTTTAAAGGAATCACTGGTGCCTTTGTAATATTCCCACTATTGCTATCAAAATCATCTCTGTAAGAATGTGTGCAGATATAAGATGGCTTGCCAAATGCAAGACATGCAGGGATTGAGAGAAGAGGGGCATAGGAAAATGAAAGTGCACAAGTGGCAGGCATATTGACATTTGCCATTCTCAACTTTAGACTTGAAGGTAAAGAGATAAAACAAGGTTGAAGAGCTAAAGAAAGTACTGTGGGATAATGAAGTGACTAATAGATTATAAGCCTTTCTAGAATCTCCACATCTCAAATCAACTGCATAGGGTATATGCTATCTGTTTATTGTCTTTGCATTGCCATTAATAGTTTCTTATTTGACGAACATTGCCATTCAATCAATGAACAAAATAATCACATGATTGCCACATAATGTAATTTCTCTTATATAATAGAAAAAGTGTTTCTGCAGTGATTCATGTATGATGGCATTTTAAGCATAGGAATTAATCATATTAAAAGCCATTTCTGGGACCAGAGAGATAGCACAGTGGTAGGGCATTTGCCTTGCACACAGTTGATCTAGGAAGGATGATGGTTTGAATCCTGGCAACCCATATGATCCCCCGTGCCTGCCAGGAGGGATTTCTGAGTGCAGAGCCAGGAGTAAACCCTGAGTGCTGCCAGGTGTGACCCAAAAAATCAAAAAACAAAAAAACATTTCTGCTTAAAAACAATTTCTTTATTTTCCTGTACATCCATCACCATTACAATCGTTCAGTCGTGCTCCAACCTTACCTTGCCCCCATCCCTTAAAATAAACACTTTCTCCGAGGAAAATAAACACTTTCATGACGAGGAAAAAAGTGTTAAATTATGGGTCCTGGGAGTTAGTATGGCTCACCAAGCCTTGAAACAACCAGATATCACTGTTAGCTTCCAGAGTCTATTCTTCATATCTACATGTTTATCAAGAATAATTTAAGGATGCATAGCTCATGATCTATAGCTCTAAAAATCCTAGAAAACTTAAAGGTTACAGAATACTTGGGGAAAGATTGGAAAATTAGTCTGTGGCCAGGATTAAGGCTACAGAAATTGTCCAAGGTGAAAACTACTGCCCTGGGCCTGGAGAGATAGTACAGCGGTGTTTGCCTTGCAAGGAGCCGATCCAGGACCAAAGGTGGTTGGTTCGAATCCCAGTGTCCCATATGGTCCCCCTGTGCCTGCCAGGAGCTATTTCTGAACAGACAGCCAGGAGTAACTCCTGAGCACTGCCGGGTGTGGCTCAAAAACCAAACCAAAACAAAACAAAAAACTACTGCCCTGTATTAATTCCACTGGAGGCATCAATCACAGCTGCCTCTACTGGATATTGTTACTGTCTTACTGCCACTGTCAGAATGGATCATCCTCTTTGCCTAATTAACTTCTTCCTGGACATGTGCATCTGATGGACCACATTTAGTTTGGATACTAAACTTAAACTCAAGCAAGATTTAGAGAGTAACTAATATCCCGTTTTTTTTTTTTTTTTATTTTTGGTTTTTGGGTCACAACCGGCAGTGCTCAGGGGTTACTCCTGGCTCCATGCTCAGAAATTGCTCCTGGCAGGCACGGGGGACCATATGGAGCACCGGGATTTGAACCGATGACCTTTTGCATGAAAAGCAAACGCCTTACCTCCATGCTATCTCCCGGGCCCCAACTAATATCCCGTTTTAATCTCAAAAGGAGATAAGTTTTGCCTCTGATCAATTTCATGAATATAGGCAGGAAGTTCAGATTCTCTGTGAGGTTAATAGTAGTAGTAGTAGTAGTAGTAGTAGTAATAATAATAATAATAATAATAATAATAATAGTAATAAAGTCTTCCGTAATGAGAGAAGTATAAAATTGGTGAAGTTAAAGACCTCTATTTATAATTTTCGGAAAATAAGCTCCTTAAAAGTCAAGGTCAAATGAAGTCTTCCAAATAAAGGCTGAGAGAAGCACTGTCTTTGATTTTTAAAATAAGTAATTTTCAATTGTTCAAAGGTTTGCATCTAATGCTAACAGAGAAAAGAGGAAGAAAGTGAAAGGGGTCAGGCAGAAAAGGGATGCCCAAGGTAACAAATTACTGAGATTTAAGAACATCAAGAGACAGGATTTGGAGGGTTTTTTCATCATTGATAAGAGTTTCACCTAGCAGCATTACAGGCCCACAATAGATTGGACTCCCCTACCAGAAGAAGCTCGAACTGGAAAAAGGCCAGGAAAGGAAAATCAAGGAATACCATCAACTATTCCCAATCCTTCTTCCTGGCAACCAACCTCAAAACAGGACTCACCTGGGTAGAAAAAACATTTGGCAGGTTCAGAGAAACCTATAAAAGTTAACTTAGAACAAAGGTGTGGCATTCATGTGTTGCTTGAGTACATGGTGTTAGTGTCCAGAAATAGAAGAACAAGACCACACAAACTGGAGTAAAGTTTAAACTTTATTTTGCCTGCCAACAGCTCCTAACTGAAGGGACCAGGGTTCTCTCCCAGGAGGGATGACCCTGCCCAAGGTCATGAATGGGATTATATAGAATAGGGATATAGGGGTGTTCTAGCTTTCTGATGATCCTTAAAATTATTGACTGACATCTAGGATATCTTTCCATTGCTGCCTTTTGTCCCTTCCAGATAGGTTACCTGATATGACCAGGTAGCTTGGGGTGGTGCAAATGGAAATTGGTTTGGGGAACCTAATATGTAGCTTTCACCATGTGCTTCCTTACAAAATGGCATATCTTTGTTCAGAACCTAAAATAGGTCTGTCCTGTGGCTTTTCAAAAATGGCGTTCCTCTTTGTCTAGAACCCAGATCCTGACACATGGTTCCTGAGCATTTGTCACCCATATCTCTCCTCTTGATATGTGTACTTCCTTACTTTCTGTTTTTTTTTCTGGGGGGGGGGCACACCCTGTGACGCTAAGGGGTTACTCCTGGCTATTCGCTCAGAAGTCGCTCCTGGCAGGCACGGGGGACCATATGGGGAACCGGGGGATCGAACCGCAGTCCTTCCTAGGTTAGCACAGGCACATTAGCTCCAGCGCCACCGCCCGACCCCTCCTTACTTTCATACTGGGTTGTGTACTGGGACTCTCTCTGTCTTTGGAGAAGCCACAGCTCTCTCTTGAGCACTCATTATTCTCTCTCTTATCCTCTTCCTCCCTTTCCTCAGTTTCTCCAGATAACTGTTTGATTTCACTGCTTGTCTCCCCCTGAATTCTTTTCTTTGAGGGAAGGTGACCCAAAAGACCTAAGACTTGCTTTGCTTTTCTTGCCAGAGCAAGGCTCACAGTCCTAGATGGCCCCCATCCACTTTCCTAGGTGGTAGAGATAGGTAGAAAGAAAACTGCAGATTCTCTGCTTGATGCTCCTGCCTTTTTCTTTGCCACTTCATGTAAGTCACCTTCAGGACCTCCACAGTTATCAAAAGGATATTGATTAAAATTATTGGGTACGTGAGAGGTCACAGTCCTGGATAAAAGAAGATCCATATTTGCTAGTTTTGCACTCTCATCTGCTAGGTATCCCAAGCAACATTGAAAATGGTGTAAGAAAAGAAACAGAAGCTGTTCATCCAGGAGACAAGCATGCCACCATAAGGAGAAGGAAAGAGTGTGAACTGCATTGAAAGAGGGATGTTATAGAGCAGGGGTGGTGAACACGCAGCTCCTGAGCCTCTGCAGCTCCTGACCAAAATGAATTTGGCTCTTTGCCTCTTATCATTATTTTGTATACTGTGGCTCTTTGCCAAGTTTGGATTTTGTTCTGCTGCTTCTGAGGAGGGGAGAGATCTCCAACCGTGGAGTCCCGCCCCCAGGCTGAGTCCTCCTTTCTCTCATCCCTCGGAAACAACTGCTTGGGCCAGCGAGCGGGGGGACCCGTGTGTCACATGTTGAGTCACATCTAGCCATTAGTTCTTAGTGTGGAGACGCAGCACACCCTCACCATCACTGCAGGATTTTGACCCTCACTCAAAATGGCAAAATGCAATATATGTTTAATAGATTATTGTTAAAATTATATGCTTTTGGGTGTTTGTCTGTTTTGGCAGGGCACTGCGTGGTGTGGCTTTCTGACTCTCACAGTTTAAAATTTTGGCTTTTTGTGTCGAACTTTTTCGCCACCCCTGTCATAGAGCAATGGGGTTTTAAAGAAATAATCTATACCTGGGCGGCATATATAAGAGGTATCTATGAGAAAAGAGAGCACAAGTAAATCATTTGAAGCAAAAACAAAAACAAAAAAAATAAGCAAAACACAGAAGTGTCATCTTATGATTGGACAGAGTCATTGTTAGGATGAGAAAAATTTCAAAGCAAGAGAACCCAATATTTTTTAGTTCAGACAAAGAAAAATTTATAAAAAAAAATAGGAGGTTGGGGCGGTGCCTCATCTGATTGGTAATAGTAGGGATAAAAGGCAGTTAGGTCCCATGGAGCAAATATATCAATATTCTTGCTAGCCCTGTCTTGAATGTCTATATCTTTAAATAGATGGAATCACCACGTGGAAGCACAGAATAGAATCTTCGTCTTCCTTAATTTGGAGTAAAACAAATTTTCCAGCGTACTAGTTTGTGATAGCTATCATCAAAAGGGAGATGTTTATCTTGTTTTGGTTCTCTTTTTGTAGAAACATTCTAGTGATCCATTACTACCCAGATCAGATATTCCAGTTTAAGTTTTTGATAACTTCAAAGTTAGCAGTGAGTGATCTATTAACATTTTCATCATGCCTTGGGTGTAACGAGGTACAGCCTTAATTCATCCACCTTGAGTTTTCTCCCTCAGTGGGTCTGTCAAGTAGGCAAGGAACCAGACTATCCAACACAGTGGATGTCGGGCATTTGATTCTTGTAATTTATAGCTATTCTCAACGAATGAAAAATTAATTGCTCCAAAAATATGATTGAAAAATTAATATAAATTAATTTTCCTGTTGTGTTGTCCCAGATAATAAAGGAGTATATTTGGGAATATAGCATCACTGTAAAATATACATATATATCTTATACATATAAGATACTATATGTATCTTATCTTACATCTTATATGTATAAGATATATATTTTACATGTATAAGATATATATGTATATGTATCAGGTGAAGAAATAATGTTTCAGAGGTTTCAGGGAATGGAATAATGCACTACAAGCCTTCAGAGCAAGGGATGAACCTGGGAGATAACTCTAATGGAAGACCATATGTATGCCCAAGGTCCTGAGTTTTATCTTTAGTACTACATGTTCTCTCCAAGGGGCCTCACTCTCTTCCCCACTCGACTGAGACAAAAAGGAAACAATCCTTAGGAAAAAAGGAAACCAGATGCTCATGTTCTTATTCCATAATTAACTTGTTTCCTATCTGTAACTACCTTGAAGACATGGCAACTGTCTGATTGGTCTTATCAGGGTTGGCTTGGAATTGGCTGAATGTAAATTAACTTTATCTTGCTTGCCTATTATTCATTGCTAATATACTTAAGGCTACATAATTTATTTGAAAAATAAAGGAATGCTGATGGGTTAACCTGTATTTTTTATTGTTTTTATTTTGGGAAGTGTAGGACAACTGAGACTGCACTTGGCAGAGAGCTAGGGAGGCCATGGAATTCTGGGACCAGACCCATTTCCCATGCAAACCAGGAAATGCATTCAAAAATTTTATTTATTTTAATTTTATTTTGATATTTTAGGCATTATAATTTACAATACTAAAAATAGTAGGATTTCATACATAAAATGTTTCAGCACCACACCCACCACCACTTGTCGTAGTGTCCAAATCCTCAAACTATACCCCTACCACTCCATGGTAAATTTTCTGCAAAAGATTGGTTTTCAGTTTCTGTTGCCTTTGGGCATTTTGTTATTTCCTTATTGTGTTTCTTTATATTCCACACATGAGAGAAATTATTCTGTATCAGATTCTGTATTGTCAAAACAACTCTTAAATGAAGCAAAAGTCCTGTGTGTGTGTGTGTGTGTGTGTGTGTGTGTGTGTGTGTGTGTGCGTGTGTGCATCTT
>PVKC010004069.1:0-36761 GCA_004027635.1 Crocidura indochinensis | reverse complement strand
TCCAAAATAAAGATGGAGCAGCCTAGAGAAAAATCCAATAAAGAAAAAAGATACTCCAGAATGTTATTACTCTAGAACAGATGACTGGTTCATTTTAGAAATTTTATTAAGAATATCAACTGTGTAACATGATCAGTGATCCAGCCTACAGAGCAGGACCTGGGCACCTCAGATGACCTGGGTTCGGCAGGTCCCAGATTCCCAGTATCACTACCATTTGAATCCATTGCCACCTGGAAACCCAGTGACCCCTGCCGGATTACATAATGCTCATAATCAGAGGTTGCCCCTTGGAAAAGAAATGTGATGCACAAGACCCACTGGATAATTACACATGTTATATATTCCCTATATAGTGCTCATTACCATATCATGTACTTTCTAGAATGCTCTACACACAATCTATCCCAGGTAGCCTTTCTCCAGTAAAGTAGAGTTTACCGTCACCAAACAGGATTGGACCAGAAAATGAAAAACTTTTCTGGCTTTAACCATTTCTTCTTTCTCTCTCCCCCTTTTTTAATTTTATGTCCCATCTCACCTGGGTCTGCTTTTTAACTGTAACCCATGGATCGGATCGATCACATGAGTATATATGTTCTCCATACTAATGATGGTCTAATGTTCATCTGTAATAGATGTAATATCAATTTCATGGATATAGTCTCCCCAGTCAGTGCTGACTACCATGCTACTTGGTTGTTTAGACTTGAAAACCATGATTGCTCTTAAGAATGCTCCACGCACAACTTAACCTATGAAGTCTTCAATCTAGTTTACCCTTACCAAAGATGATAGGCCTAAAAGGAAAAAAAAGGGGGGGGGGTAGGAATTTTCACAGCAGAATTGCCAGCTTTACTTCTTTTTATTTTTCCTACCTTTCCCTTCTTCTCTTTAAGCATTCTGTCCCATATCACCTGGAAAACCTTTTCAAATGTAATCAATGAATCTATCCTCTGCTGCCAATATAGGCTCATGAGTGTTTCTGTACGCTATACAAATGTTAGTCTAATCTCCATCTGTAATAAATATGATGTCTATGTAGTATAGTGCCGTCCCCTCTATCATAGATACCCTTCTCTCCCCTCTTTTGTCTTAAACCTTACAAACCCCTTTTGAGCCCTTCATGATACTTCTCCACATTTAAGCTTTTGTTTTTAACCCTCAGTCCTTAATTCCTCAGTTAGCAAAACATTCTCCCCAGTCCAGCCAGATGCCGACCAGCTCCCAAAGTAAAAGACTCTCAGCAGAGAAGAAATTGACAATCTGCTGCTACTGATTTGCTATCGGTGGTCCCTCTTCCTTCACCTCCCTTCACTGTGGATTTTTGCTTGCTACCAGATTTGGTTCCTGAGAAATCCCCTGCTTGAGGACAATTCCTCATATGGGACTGTTGGGAGCCATCTTCCCTAGACTCCACAAAACCAAATTACAGGTTGAAACTGTTCCCCACATCTTACCTCTTCCCCTCCTATTTCAAAAGATTTAAAGAGGACATATACATTTTTTAATATTTCTTTTAGATATACTCCTTTCATAGGCATAACTATTATTGAATACTCATGTAGTGGTAATTTCCCCTATCCTCAGGTTCCATTTAATGCAGTATACTAGTAGACAAATCTTTTTCCAGCATTCATGTGAGCAAAAGGGTCTGGGGACTGTTAGTCTTGATACCTCGGCCCCTCTATGCACTAGTAATTCCCTGTGGCATTGTCCCTTACTGAATAGGCACATTAAAATGGGAAAAGTTAACAGATGCAGACAAGTTCTTATCTAATACAGATGTGAACACAAAATTTTTTATACTGCAGTGAGATATTACACCCTAAACACTTGACTGGCTTAGATTATGAACAATAATGAACTGGCTTAGATTCCAGTGGATTGGACATTGACCATTCACCCCTGAACCAAGGATATTACCTACGGAAACAAACATAGTTTCCTACACCAGCACCAGTAATATAAATTCTACCAAGGAAGACCCCACTACCACCCTGGTTCTTATATCATCCTGACAAATGGGCAACAGCAATAGTCTGCTTTTAGGGAAGAATTTTCTGCAATGTTAACTGATGGTGAGATGGAACCAGAAGACACTACACACCACCTGGTCTTTGACATAGACCTGTAAAGAAACCAGGATCTATAACTACAGAAAACTGACAGCAACAATTGTGAGACTGAAGAGTTGACCAATAAGAATGACTAGGGGGATAGACAGCTAAGCATACCTGGAGCCTTGGTTTGGTCTTATGCCAAAATATTTCAGGGGTAAGATCTCCTGTTTTTTAGGCCAAAAGATTTTCTTTCCAATTTCTTCCATATTTTGCTGTACCTACGCAAATGACAACTGCCACACCCACATCTTTTTATTTCTTTTTTCAATTTTTAGTGTATCTTTCCTATCTAAAGGAAAAAAGGGAGCATACTAAACCTTCAGCTATTGTATTAATAACTTTATTGGTGATACAACAATTTTCACAAATACAACTGCAAATGAACTTTCTCCCCTTCTTTTTCCACCTTATTTTTTTAATAATTTATTTTTTCTATTTAATAGTCTTGCTTTCTCTCAGCCTGTATTATGATAAGTTATGTGAACTATGTGATACATTTTCTTTAAATAAACAGACAAACAAACAAAAGAATAACAACTGTGGGGATGGAGTGAGAGCATACTGTTGGGGCGTGTGCCTTGCATGCAGCAGACCTGGAACAGATCCTGGTTCAGTTCCTGGCATCCCATATGGTCCCCTGAGCCTGCCAGGAGTGATTTCTGAGTGTAGCCAAATATGGTAGAATAACCTAAATAAATAAATAAATATGTAACTAAGTAAGTAGGGCCAGAGCAATAGCACAGCGATAGAGTAGGAGCCTATCCAAAAACCTAAATAAGTAAGAATGTAAGTAAGTTAGTAAGTAAGTAAAGCTGGAGTCAGTCCAAAAACTTAAGTGAGTGAATGAGTGAATGAATGAGTGAGTAAGTAAGAAAGTAAGTTAGTAAGTAAGTAAGTAAGTCAGTCAGTAAGTAAGTAAGTAAGTAAGTAAGTAAGTAAGTAAGTAAGTAAGTAAGTAAGTAAGTAAGTAAGTAAGTAAGTTAGTAAGTAAGTAAGTAAATGGCGCCAGAGCCGATCCAAAAATCTAAGTAAAGTAAGTAGTAAAAGTAAGAAAAGTAAGTAAAATAAGTGGGGCCAGAGCTGATCCAAAAATCTAAGTAAAGTAAGTAGTAAAAGTAAGTAAAATTAGTTAAGTAAGTAATTAAGTAAGTGGGGCCAGAGCAATACCCCAGCCTTTGTATTAGTGAATATTTTAGCTACATTTTGCTAATAGTGTGCTATACTTATGTGATTGTGTTCTTTAAATTGTCTCTATTGTGGGCTTTATCTTTGTTCATTTTTTTAAAATAATGTGTTCATTTACAATTTTAAATAAAGTACTAATGGAAACAGACGTCTGAAATTTCTCTTTCAGCTGACATATCCCTCTTGGAAAGAAGAAACTAATTTTCTCAGAGCAAGCAGATGGTCACACTCCCAACAGGTTCCACAGAGACTCACCTCAATCGCACAAAGTGTCTCTGATAAGGGGAAAAAGGCAGGTGGAAAGAGGAAGGCAAGCCAAATAAGTTATGTAGTTGGTTCTTGATACCAACCAAATGGCCTATGTCCTAAGAGTTCATTAAAGCAGGTAAAAAATAATGGTAATTTCTAAAAGCAGACCTATGGAGAGTCTATTTACAATCAGCACTACAGAACAAAGTACCTTTGCTTCTAAAACACAGATTCTGGATTATAAAAAATAATTTTATTTCTCTTATTCTCCTAATATGAATATATAGAAATAAGATGAAAGAATTTTAAAAAATTAAGGGAAGTGACACTAAAAATTATACAAAAACTACATACTAAGACAAGTAGGAAATTAAAGCAAGTCAAAATAAGGACTACCTTATAGGCAACTGGACATATATTTCTAGGAGTTCTTGAATACACATACAAATATGCTTATTTGATCTCCATTTCTCTTTACATTTTAGTGTGCCAACCGAATACCAGATAATGAGATGGAAATCAGTGGACCACTGAGTACTAAAAGACATGGGCTGAAACATTGGTTTCACACATAGTCATATACTATTGAGAACTAATTCTATTAAGCCTGATATTCTTTCTGCACAGATGCAGAACCACATGCTAAGCAATTAAATATGGACTTTCTATTGGAAAAGATACTATTCTTATTATTATAAATATATTTGTATAAAATATGATCTCCTTCATAGTTCAAAAAGAAAGATCAAAATCAACTACACTGTAGGATTAAGGTATATTTAAATCTAAAGAATATATAGATTGATGTTAAAGTAGAAAGGAAAAAGAACGACACAGCAATAAGAGTAATCGCACATTTCTCCCAGAGCCTTGTTAGATCTTAAATTTAGAACACGTCAAAGGGAGTTCTGAATGTTTTTTAAAGCTCCTTGCTTTTTAAAACAAAAATGTGTCAGAGAACAGTGTTTAATAATCCCTCTTATTCTTTATTCCATAGCTGGTATTCCTTTTCAATTTAAAAGTATTATTTTTTTCTGTTTCCTCCCATTGGAATATAAATTCTATAAGGTAATCCCTTTTGGTTTTGGTCTTGGTTTTCTTTTTTTCTTTTTTTTTGCTCAGCAGTAAATATAAAACATTAGTATAGCACCTGGCTTGTATATTATTCAATAAATAATTGTTGCTTGAATTAATGAATTAATCTGTAATTCCCATTTACCAATAATGGCCAGCTTTAGGATCTAAAATTAATTTTTAAATGCATAAATGAATTATATATATATATTGTTTTTTGGGTCACACCTGGCAGTGCTCAGGGGTTACTCCTGGATCTAAGCTCAGAAATTGCCCCTGGCAGGCTTGGGATGCCAGGATTCGAACCACCATCCTTCTGCATGCAAGGCAAATACTCTACTGCTGTGCTATCTCTCCAGCTCCAATAAATATATTTTTTATCTTTGATTTCTAATTTGAAGACACTGTTGTATAAACTATACATAATGGTTCTCACTATAGGATGGTCTTCAGTACAAACTTTTTTTTTTTTTTTTGGTTTTTGGGCCACACCCAGTGATGCTCAGGGGTTACTCCTGGCTATGTGCCCAGAAGTCGCCCCCGGCTGGTCTGGGGGACCATATGGGGCACGGGGGATCGAACCGCTGTTCGTCCAAGGCTAGCTCGGTAAGGAAGGCACCTTACCTTCAGCGCCACCGCCCGGCCCCCAAACTTTTCTTTTTTTTTTTTAACAGATAAAAATATTCCGTCAGGGGTATAATCCCATGCTATACAACTTTTCCCACAGTCAGTATAATTTCTTTATATATACATATTACATATCTTGTATGAAGTATACATACACATCTACATATATAATACATACAATATATGTATATACATATATATATATATCTTATTTAAGCACCGTGGTTGCAAAGTTGCTCATGATTTTCAGTCATAGAACATACAACACCCTTCACCAATACACATTTCTAATACCAATGTCCTAACCCTGTCTGCCCCTGGGATGGGCATTTTACTTCTCCTTCTCTCTGTCTCTTCTTTTTCAACACTATTCTTTGCACTATTGTTAATGTGAGATGGTATTCATTTTATCCCCTTTAAGTACTATTCAGTATCACTTTTTCTTTAATTAATATCTTTTTTTAAACACCTTGATTGTAAATATGATTGTAGTTGGGTTCCAGTCATGTAAAGAACACCCCCTTCACCAGTGCAACATTCCCACCTATGTCCCAAAATTTCCTCCTCCCCACTCCACCCCCACCTGTACTGTAGACCAGCTCACAACATGAAGTTCACCACAAAGAGTGATGAGTGCAGTTAGAGAAATAACTACTTTGAGAACTATCATAACAATGTGAATGAATGAGGGAAGTGGAAAGCCTGTCTAGGACAGACTTTTCTTAATTTAATTAAAGATACATCATTTTAGGGGGTTGTTCATGTGAAGGGAGATGAAATGTTTGGGCTATACCAGCTATGTTTAGAACTTACATGGGACTGTGCTTAGGAGTCACTTCTTGTCATACGCAGGACCAAGGATCAAATTGGTATGGCTCCAAGAAAGGTAAGTGTCTTAAGATCTGTACATGTACACTCTTTCCAATTTCCATAATTCATATTTAAAGGGTTAAAATATATATAAGTTTTAAGACCATATCACTGGTGACACCTTTCTCTTAATGAAAATCCCCTGAATTTTACAACCAAATCAAAAGGTGAACTTTTTTTCGATAATGGTTTTTCTCTGCTGAGCCCTTTACTGTAGTACTTTACTGTAATACTTAGAAACAAAACAGGGTTCACAGAGCAAAAAGTGGATGCAGTCAAAAGATGTGCATGCTCATAGCAGCACTTTTTACAATAGCCAAAATATGGAAACAATTCTGATACCGGAAAGCAGATGAATGACTAAAGAAACTGTGGTACATAGTGCGATACTACGCAGCTGTTAGAAAAATAAAGTCACAAAATTTGCCTTTATATGTATGGATATGAAGACTATTATGGAGTGAAATATGTCAGAGGGAGAGAGATGAACACAGTATCCGTGGAGTTTAAGAAAAAATCCAGAAACAATAGAAATGAGGGCTGGAAGGACCAGTCTATGATATGAAGCTTATCCCAAAGAATGTTAAGTGCAGTTAGAGAAATAACTAAACAACTGCCATGACAAATGACAGATAAAGACAATACCTATCTTGAAAAAAGTCATGCAATAATTTTCAGAGACAAAAGAGAGGAGGGCTGGAAGTTACAGCCCACTTCATTAACCTCACCTTAGTGATCCTAACTATGAGAACGTATGAGGGAAATAGAAAGTCTGTCTAGAGTACAGGTCGGGGCAGGGTGGGGAGGAGGGATATTTGGGACATTGGTGGTGGGAATGTTGCACTGGTGATGGGGGGGTGTCCTCTTATATGACTGAAACCCAACCACAATCATGTTTGTAACCAAGGTGTTTAAATAAAATATTATTAAAAAAAAAAAGAAAAATGTCAGTGGATGGGGGAGTAGAGAAATTGGGGACATCTGTGGATGGAAAGTTATACTAGAGACAGAGGTGCGCATTTTATTGGCTGAAACCCAATGGTGAAAATGTTTGTAACCATGGTGCTTAAATAAAGAAGTTATTATTAGAAAAATTAAACAGATTTAGGGTCGAAGCGAAAGGGCAGCAGTAAGGCATTTGCCTTGCGTGCAGCGGACCCAGGACAGACATTGGTTTGATCCCCAGTGTCCCATACGGTTCCCAAACCTAGAAGCAATTTCTGATTGTATAGCCAGGAATAACCTCTGAGTATCAGTGGGTGCCCCCCCCCAAAAAAAAAGCAGATTTGTGTGCTTAATTTTCAGAGCTACTCTTCTGTTAAGATCAAGAGTACTAATTACCTCTTCCTAATTAGCTTTTGGATAACTATCTTCAATCCATCTTTCCTTAATCAATATGCATTCTGACCAGAGTAATTAAAATTCACATTTTAAATATAGCATCAGATGTATTGAATTACTTCACAGTGAAGTCTTCATCAGAGGGAGACATAGCTTTAATTTCTTTTAAATTTTCCTTATGGTACAACTTATATGTAAGACACTATTAGGCATTTGGTGGTGTGGATTATTTCCACAGATTTAGGCAATAAACTTGTATTCTATAAGAACCCAAAGATAAGAAACTATTACAGAAATTGTTCAATAAACTAATACTATAGTTATCAGAAAACAAAAGGATAAAAAATAAGACTTAGTCATTCAAAAAAGAGAAGAAAAGTATACCTTAACTAGATACATTTTAATCTATTAATTTACTTACTTCATGCTTGTTTGATGTAAAAAGATAGTTGGCGGGAACCAAAAAACTAGTATAATGGAAGTTTTTCTTGCATGCAACCAAGATGTATGGTCCCTTGAGCCCTGTCAGGAACCTCCAAGACAGAATCTTGAGAACCTGAAAACCTCCAAGTAGACCAAATAAACAAGCAAAAAAGATAGATGTATATGTTTTGAGTACATGTGTAATATAGCATTAATAACGTTTACTAATTGTACATCCATTGAAATAGATACTTATATAAGTTGACTATTTAATCCTTTCAAAAATGTTGATATGTCCATTTAAGTATCTTTATTTGGGGATGAAAGAGCTGGACTCAGAACATTTCATTTTCTTGTCCAAAGTTATCTAGCTAATTAGATGACTCAGTAAAACAGAATCAGATTGGTGGGTGGTGATAAGGGGAGTAATGCTCCTGATTCAAATATAGAAAAGGCTGCTAACATCACAACGTTGTTGATTTCATCCAGCAAAGCATAGAATCTCAAATTTCATCATTCTATATAGAAGATAAATAATGTGTAATGTTTTTCAGTTATTGATAGAATATGTTGCAAATAGTTCAAAATCAACATACACAAAATGGAGTTCGATTTTCTTCCCAAATTCCTAACTCCAAATCATTAGATAACCTGTATTTCTTTCCTCAATATCTTCACACTCCAATTCTTCACTCTGCTTTTGCTATCTACAATAACTAATTACCAATCATCAAGAGTTCAGCTGTAACTCATTGATAAACCATTCTAATAATCAAAGGGATGAGACCTAGGAGAGAAGAAAAAAAATTATATAACCAAACATCTCTTAAATGAGTTTAAAAATCTAAGAGTATTTACATAAAATGTAAATCACAAAGTAAATGGTCCAGAGGGAAGCTGTGGAAATTCAGTTAGCGAAAGAGATCATGATCCAAGTGCAAGGTAAAATTTGACTGGGTTTTGTACAACATAAAGGGCCTTCAACTATTATTTTCAAATAACTCAAATTTCATGATGATAAAGTGACCAAACTTCATCAATGACCAAAGGAATTGAAAAAAAATACCCTCTGTTCTAGGAAATTTTGCTGTTAGAAACTTTCAAGTAGTTAGAAATTAAATACAGAAAAAGAAAAAAGTAAGAAGAAACTGCCAGAATAGTACAGTGTTGACAAGAAGGGATGGTCATAGTGGAAAACAGGTTTGATGTAAGGGATTCATTAAGAAGTGGAGCTGAGCAAATCTAGAGGCAGTTGTGACTTCCTGCATTTGTCCAACTCATATGTGAGGGCAACCACAGTAAAAGATATTTAAACTTAGGAGTGAGGACAGGTCTCAAGGACAAAGCTTCAAAAGACTTTGACAGCCCCTAGCAACAGTATGCAAGTTTAATCAAAGGAAGGGGACTCTGGAGGCCAGAGTTCTATAAAGAGACTTGTATGAATTACTGCATGAAATAAGAAAATCTTGAAGTTGAGCAGTGACAGCGGTAGGATCCATTAGTAAAACTACAATTCTAATTTACTGATAAAGGAATTGAGGACAAGAGAAGTTGTATACCTTGTTATATGTAGAATATTAAATGATCATGAGAAGAAAATTATAAAGAGCTGACCATGAGAATAAAACTTCATTCATAATATATAAAAGTATCTTTATTACAAAAGAAAAATATATTTATGTAAGATTATACCATAAGAATAAAAATGTCACCCACTTTAATGTTTAAAATACCTTTTCATCCAAAGAAGCACAAAATGCACTAGCCAATGGATTACTGAAATGCATATTATTGAACAAAAGTCTGCTACTGAGAATGCCTAAAGAACTCATACCCTAAGCTTTTATATTTAAATAGCAGTAGAAAAGTGTATAGCATATAAAAACAGGTAACACATTTCCACAGAAACCTATAAGAAGAAAAATATGGTGGGAATCACTAACAATGATCCAAGAAACAATAGCTTATAACTACAAATAGATAGGGGCAAAGGTGATAACACAGCGGTGGGGTGTTTGCCTTTCATGAGGCTGATACAGGACAGACCTCGGTTTGATTCAAGCATCCCATATGGTCCCCCAAGCCAGGAGCAATTTCTGAGTGCCAGGAATAACCCCTGAGCATCACCGCTGTGCCCCCCACGCCCCAAAAAAAGCCTACAAAGAGATATATTTGTTCACATCCACAAAAATGGTAAAACAGAAAATTTGAAGATGGAATGTGGCTCAAGTGGTAGAACATATACCTAAAATATTTGATGTCCTGCTTTGACATCTGATACTATGTAGCACTGAGAAAATCAAGGGTTTATCCACCCAACTGTCATATCTACACCTATACTATACTTCAGGGCCCAAGGATGGTAATTAACCTACACCCCACCAAGCACCACCTGCTGTGGTCTTGGGGGCCACACCTGATGGTGCTCAGGTGTTATCCCTGAGTCAGAAATCACTCCTGGCAGTCTGGGGGGACCATATGAGATGCCAGAGATCAATACACTGGTTGGCCACATGCAAAGCAAATACTCTACCCGCTGTACTATCGTTCCAGCCCCTCACTCCTAGCTTTATACTCCGAAATCACTACTAGAGGTGCTCAGACACATATATGAGGTCCCTGAGATTGAACTTGCTTTAGATGCATTTAAGGCAGGTGCCCTACTCATCATGCTCTTTCCAGTTCCAAGATGATTTGAAGATTCTGGGAGTATCAGCAGTACATGCAATGACAAATAATCTGAAAGGGCTTACAAATATTTTTAATACTTATTAACATTTTTTGTATCTTAAATACTTTGCAATATTTTACTTAATGAAGAATACAGTTACAATAGACATTTGATAAAAGGAAGGAATTTTGCAAATACTATTTGACTCCTCAAAATATTTCAAGTATATTTTCTCATTCATATTTCTATACACCTTGTTCTCAGACTTTATTGTTCAATTAGTTCTACAGTCTCCTACTGTTTCTCTCTGTGCTGATATGACAGCAGATCAATTTACTTTTGTCAGCCCAAGAGGCCACTTTTTCATATCACTATATTCAAAATCTTCCATTGCTCCTATCAACTTTAAATATGCTTGGATATCTGTGAGAGTGGCTATTATTCAAAAGACAGGTAACATGTGCTGGTAAGGAGGTGGAGAGGAGGAATTAATTGTGTATATATATATATGAATATATATGTACACTGTTGTAAATAATATTAGTGCAGACAGTAAAAAGCATCTTGAAGATTCCTTCAAATTGATAGATGGACACTGGTGGTGGGATTGGCCCTAAATCATGGTATATCTGAAACCCAACTATGAAGAACTTTGTAAATCACAATAATTTAATGAATTAAAAATATTCAAAGAAAAAGATTCCTTCAAATTAAAGATATAAATGTCGTAAAATGTAATATAAGGGCTGAAGAAATAGTTCAATTAGGAGGGCAATTAATTTGCCCATAGCTAACCTGGATATGATCTCCAGGAACCCATATTGTCTCTTAGGCACTGCCAGGAGCGATATCTGAATGAAAAGACAGGAGTAAGCCCTGAGAACTATGACACATAATCTGAGAATCAAAACAAACAAATGAACAAAAATGAAGAGCTGAGGTGTGAAGTAATAACTTAAGATGAAATCTTATAGTTTTCCAGATTATGTATATACCTAAAATATACCATGCTAAGTGAAGTAAAGCAGATGTTGAAAGACTGAAAGACAAACATCATGATTTCACTCACATGTGGCACATAAAGAAAAAAACATCCAAATTAATTAAATAAAATTGTGCTATAATACAAATTAGGGTGACCAAAAGAAAAGGGTGAAGGCTAGAGGTGGGAAGAGGGCAAAGGGAATTTGTTGGTTTTAACTGATAGGCACTAGACCTGGATCTAATGAAAAAATAAAGGTGCTCAGTAATATATATATTATATATTATAATATATATACATATATTATATGTATCTAAAGCCAGTAAAATACTTAGCAGTGTATTTATAGCCTTTTCATTTTTTTGTCTTTTGGGCCATACCCATCTGATGCTCAGGGGTTACTCCTGGCTAAGTGCTCAGAAATTGCCCCTGGCTTAGGGGGACCATATGGGACACCAGGGATTCGTATAGCAGCCCTTCCTTGGCTAATGCTTGTAAGGCAGACACCTTACCAATTGTACCTCCTCTCCGGCCCCTTTCTAGCCTTTTCTATCAAATTTATCCCCAATTCTAATAACAATATGGATAGTCCTCAGTTCCAGATGACCCGGAAATGTCATTCCTAGGAATATACCCCAAGGGAACTAAAACAAAATGCAGCAGATCCCTCTTCACTCCTATGTTCATTACAACACTATTCACTATAGCCAGAATCTGGTATCAACCCGAGTGCCCAGGAACAGATAAATGGATAAAGACACTGGGTACATCTACACAATGAAATACTATGCAACTGTAAGGAAAATGAAGTCATGATATCTACTTACCTGTGGATGGACATAGAGAGTATTATGCTGACTGAAATGAGTCAGAAGAAGAAGAGGATAGATATAGAATAATTGCATTCATTTGTAGGATCTAAGAAAAGTTAGTATGGTATTGACATCCAGAGATAATAAATACAAGGGCAAGGAGGAACAGTCCAGTTAGAAGGCTTGCCACAAAGAGCAGTCCGGGCAGAGAAGGGACCACTATGACAATGATAGTTGGAAATAATCACTGGAGAACAAATGGCTGTTGAAAACATATAAAGTAAAATGCATGACATCCTTCAGTAACAATATTGCAAACTGTAAAGGGGTTCGAACCTAACAAAACTAAAGTGTCTAAAAGATAAAAAGGAGAAAGACAAATGAAGGAGAAAAAATAAAAGGAAGAGGAAGAAAAAGAATTGAAAAGTCTTTAAACACTGAAAAAAATTAATATTCCATCTCCTTGAATTATAACTATGCCAACCTGGATTTAGCACCCAGTGTTAAAATATTTTGTGTTACCTGAAAACTTTCCCTGTCTTCTTTCTTGTTTAACCTATGCATGAAAGACTTCAGATTATTTTTTTTCAGTTTAAGATTTTCAAAGACTAACCAAGCAATAGGCAAAAAGAATTTTACATACATCTCTGTGAAAAACATAAAACAAATACTTAAAGAAAAGAATAAAATAAAACATTGAGAATCTTTAAAGCTAACTTGAATTGGGGCACCAAAATTCAGAAAAGAAAGGGGGACTCCTTTTAAATAAATTCTCTAAATTTAATCTTAAAAAAATAAAAGATTTTCATTTTTTATGAAGCTATCCACTAATATTCCTTTCTTTATGGCTTTACTTATTCATTAAAAAACTATGAATGGAGCACACATGTGTTGCCTGGGTACCTTGTACCCAAGCACATGTTGCCTGCATCTCCCCTCTTGAGATGTTGACTTTCTTGCCTTCGCATTGTGTTGTGTTCAAGGGCTCTCTCAGCCCTTAAAGAAATTTTTGCTCTCCCTTAAAACTGTTATTATTCTCTTTTCTGTCTTCAGTGCCTCCAAATAAAAATCAGCTTCAAAAAATCATGAGTGTTCCCAAATATTGAGCACTATGTTTTATGCTTTAACACATTCTTATCAATTATTACCAACATGTTAATCTTATCCTTAGATTTTAAACTTCTAACAGTTTTGAATCACATGTACACTTTGATATATTCCATACTAACAAATGCAATATTCCTACTTGGAAAGACCTTGTATATGGGGAAAGTGTGACATTATTATTGAGATTCCTTAGGATTTTTATCAAAGGAAAATATTTTTAAATTATCAATGAAGACAAATTTAAAGAGTTATCATCAATAATTTCTGAAAAATAGGGAAAGTCTCTTGCATGTGAAATCTTAACCATTCCACATGGACTACAAATCTAACATTTAAAGAAAGTCCTAAGTAGCAGCTTTAATGTATTGACAAATCTAGTTCATCTCACCACAGCAATCAAGAATCTGATCATAACTGAATAGACTTGATTGCCTGGCCATAAATGTGATTTTAGAAAAAGCTCTGCAATACATCTATAGACTGCAAATTTCTGTATTATATTGAATGCAAATGTCCCCATACATATTATGACTACCAATGAAAAATCATCCCCTAATGACAGTCTATTCTGTCATCTTACTTTCATTCCTCACTCCTGCCATACTGTTCTTTTCCCTTCGATCTAACCAGATTTTCACTCTCAGTCCTCAATGAACAAGTACATACCCTCCAGAGGCAAATCCTATAAAGACTCTAGTTCTGTTATCACTTAAACATATGGTCTCCTTGCACAGAAGGAGAAAATTAAATACAAAACTGACATATAACTAAGTATCCAATTTAGAAGAGGCACAGGTAGGAGTATTTCAACTGTAGGGGGTACAGAGTCTTGAAAGCCAAAATAAATGTAAGAGGCTGGAGTGGTGGTGCAAGGGGGAGCAGTACTCAAGAGGTAGGGCATTTGCCTTGCACAAGCTGACCTAAAACAGACCGTGGTTCTATCCCTCATCCTATAGGTTCCCCAAGCCAGGAGCAATTTCTGAGTGCAGAGCCAGGAGTAACCCCTGAGCATTACTGGATGTAGCCCAAATACCAAAAACCAAAACAAAATAAATTTAAGATACAGGAAAGTGGGCTGGTTTAACTATTAGCATGCTTATTTTCAGCAAGAATGAAGAATAGAAGGTAGATATATTTTGATTTTCCACAATTCTTATTTTATTTAAGTACTTTTCTTTGTTCACTAGACAACTGCAGTTTCCTTAATCAGGAAATTTAGCACAGCTATCATACATTAGCCATGTTATGAGTTTGCCAGGTATTAATTTGGAGAACACTTAACACCCAGAAATGCCAAGTTTGTTAGTGCTCAAGAGTCAGTTCATACAAAAGCCATGTAATACAATCCCCAGAAATCATTACATAATTGCAATACAGATTAGAGTTCACTCATTGCATTCCTTCAGACATTCAGCCAATGAGTCACTAAACCAACCCTTATTGTCAAGTTCTCTAGTAGACATCAGTTGTTTGAAGGTGAACACACTATATCCAGCTCATGATTTTTGTGGAATGCACAAATAAGTTCTGTGGGAAGACAGATTGGATCATTATACCAGTCAACACAACATTATTTTCTATAAAATCACTACAAAAAGGCGAATAAGCACTAAATTGGTGTTCGACTAGAGAGCTTCGCTGACCAAATGACTTTTCAATTTAGATATAGAAAAGATAAGTAGTGTAAAAATTATTCTGAATGTAAAAATATACTTTTTGTCCTGTTCATAGGAGAGTGATGTATCATCAGTATTGCTTAAGGCAATTCAGGTTTCACACAATAAATGGTGTTACTACTTCAAGAGTCCCAAGCTGCCTTTCTCCAGCTCTATAACGAAATATCATCCCTATTTGAGAAAAGAGAAAAGTTCCTTTGCTTTGGATTAATGTCTGAGAAAAGAACCTTGAAGTGACTGACTGTGCCTTGCCTTTTTTTTACTAGAGTAGTAAGATGAATCATATCAAAGAATAGTTGTTTGCAAAGTCTGAGACAAGATCAAAATGCCATTTTCCTCTGAAACTGCAGCAAGTGTTTTGTAAAGACATCTCAGTGATCTAGCAGGGAAATTTATAGTCTGAAAATAGGTTCCATACAGAGTTTCTACTGAAATTGAAAGAAAGGGTCTCCAGGGAAAGAGGTAAGAATGAGGGTTAATGCCAGTCCTTCTATACAGCACTCATAAATGTTCTCTAGTAGTAAAATTAAAAGAGAAGTTACCTCTAGCAGATGTTTTCAAATTAGCCAAAACTGTGTCATGGAGTAAAGCTGCAAAGCTGGAACTATGCCCGGAGAGAAAGAGAGAGACCTTCCCACAAACCTCCTGAGGGAACCATTTAAATTCTCAGTCCTCCAGTATAAACTGGGATGCCTAAAGATGAGCACATGCCAATCCAGTTTCCCTGTCACAATTGTTTACCCATGACTTCAACAAGGTCATCACCATGCTGAATACTAAAAAAACCAGGCAGGGTTGAAGAAATTTACACAGTGCAAAACACACTTGTGTTTTTGTTCTTGCTTACAAATCTGACCCAAACTATTGAGAAAAGAGCTAAAAGTCCTCAATGATCACAGAAGTGTAAACAATAATAAGAGACTATTATAAAAATGAGCAATTCAGTTAAGGTCAAACTACATACTGATGGAAATTTGCATTTTCACAGCAGATCCACAGCATTAATGCACTGGATCTCCAAGAATTTAAGCTAAATTTCTATAATGTTCATTCAAAAGAACCTGGGAGTCTGTGGCCCTCCAAAGTGGAGGTCACTTATTTCTGGATAATTGGTAAAATGGCAACCAGTAAATTAACTAACAATGGGAGAAATTAACTCCTTATTCCAGTGCACCACTTTTCTGGCTTCTAAACTTACTACAATAAAGGATGTGAAAATTGCTGAATCAGGAGTTTCAAACACAATACTAATAATTTGTACAATTGCCAATCTTTGTGCAAGCAGAATAATGGAGGGAGTCCTCAGAAGTCTCTCTTATCCTTTCAATTTCTTTATATTCACATCCTATTTTTCTTGTTCTGAACTAGATTTGTCTTTGCAGATATGTGAGTGCATGGTTAGAGAAAAAGTATTAATACTAGGAAAAAGGATATATAAGTGGTTAATGTTCCATTTAGCAATAGAATAATGTCATTATGCACATTAATATCTATATAGTTTATATATGACATATAATAGATGATTTCTGTTTTGCATAAACCAAATTGCCATGCAATAGGTAAAACAGGAACAAATACTTGATATCTCAAATAATAGTTGGACTACTTAATAAACTATGGTGAATAACTAAATTCTTTGTTTTGAGGGCCAGAGAGATAGTTCAAGGAATAAGGTCCTTATACCTTGTGCATGGCTAAACCCAATTGAGTCACAAGCCTATCATACTGTTCCCAGGACTATCCACTGAGCACCATGGATAAATACCCATAACCTAAATAAATAAGTTTCCTATGTGCTATAAGAATGTTTCAGAATTTCCTAGAAACCACAACGATGGGAATCCCTGATTCAAGCATCAGGGAAAGTCACCTTTACAAGGCAATAATGAGAATAAGGCTAAGAAGCTCTCAAAGTAAAAGAAGTTACTTGAGGACCAATGAAATGATGCCTTTCTTCCCAAAAGAAGAATTGTAAGTGCTTAGGATATAGCACAAATATTTTCTGAACACTAGAAAAATAGTCTCGTTATTGTATTCCTGTAAAATAAAATGTACAAAGAGAATAGCATGCCAATGACATATATTTGAAGTATGGGAGGTGAGAATTGAGAAAAAGTGTTGAGATTTTTCAGTCATTTTAGCTTTCCTGAATTTAGTAGAAGAATTACAAAATAAAAATAAAATAAATAAAATAACATACTATTACATCATTTTTAATTAAGCAAAGAAAGGCAAATGTGGTTTCTGTAGTGATAAAATTCATAAAATCTTCCAATTGAATACTTTCTAAGACAAAATATCTCTTTACAGAAAGCAGAATTGCTCTGATAAAGGGTGAAAATATCAGTAGAAATGATTGATCTTTGACTATCTAGTGGAAACCTCACAAAATATTAATGCATGAAATTTGTTGTTTCCTATTTTGAAATTTTAAATGTCAGAATGCTGAATTATTTGTCTTCATTAATAAAAGTCGCAATACAGAAAATGTGGTCCTTTTCTCAAGTTTTAGGTAAAACCCCTAATGAGTAAATAAATGATCAGTTTAAGACTTTAGTTTCTTCTCTCCCCAGTTTTAATTTTGTATTAAAAAGAATACATCTAGGCCGGGCGGTGGCGCTGGAGGTAAGGTGCCTGCCTTACCACGCTAGCTTGGACAGACCACGGTTCGATCCCCCGTGCCCCATATGGTCCCCCAGGCCAGGGGCGACTTCTGAGTGCATAGCCAGGAGTAACCCCTGAGTGTCACTGGGTGTGGCCCAAAAACCAAAAAAAAAAAAAAAAAAAAGAATACATCTATATGGCTTTACAGAACAAAAACATCTTTATCTAATAAAGTTAAAGTACATGCAGGTATTTTTCTAAGATTGAATAAATAGGATACTTAGGAGCACCTAGAAATTAGAATACGAGTTGCAGGCTATGTTTCTAAATGAGCTACGTAACATTTTGAGAAAGGCCCTTTAGATTTCAATAGTTGTTTATGCACTTTATCAGGGTTTTCCTACTAGGAAAAATAAAATTCATATTGAATAAGAAATAAGGGGCCGAAGAGATAGCATGGGGATAAGGCATTTGCCTTTCATGCAGAAGGTCATCAGTTAGAATCCCGGCATCCCATATGGTCCCCTGTGCCTGCCAGGAGCAATTTCTGAGCGTGGAGCCAGGAGTAACCCCTGAGCACTGCCGGGTGTGGCCCAAAACACACACACACACACACACACACACACACACACACACACACACACGAAATTAGAGATACTAAACCAGTCTGAAAAGACTGCACAGTGGACTGGACAGTTTTTCTTTGCACGTGGTTTCCCAGACAGACACCCTCTTAGGTCCCAGAGTACCACCAAGAGTGATCCCTGAACCAAGATCCAAATAATACTAGGTGTGGCTCCCAAATCCTAAAAAACATGCTAAACAAAGAGTCTCCATATGAAATATTTATGGATCTAATATCTCTTCAAAGAATGTAATTTTAAGTTTGGCCAGGAAAATATCTTCATAGTTTACTGAAGAATCTACAACCAATTTGATTTGTCGTTATTTATACTGCCTGTAATATTTCAGGTGAGACATTTTATTTGGCCAACTAGACTTAGCATTATAATCCTTCAAAATACAGGAAATTATTAAAATATTTTATTATTACTGTTAAATTATTAAAGTATATTCTATATTTGAAAATGCATCCCTATCTTTTCACAAGCAAGTAGTAACTAATGCTTTGCGTGATTGGGTAAGTCCTTTTAAAAACAAAGCCATAAAATTTTAATCTAGAAATAAAAGTATTACAAAGCAGTGACTTCATCTCAGGAACCTTAAACTGAGCTTATTTAATAAATGCAAAGAAAAATAATAGCAAAGCTTTTGATAGCTGACTTCCCAGAATAAGAGTTTTGGAAACCAAGGTCAAATTTTATAACCTAAACATTTAAGTGACATTCATTTTATATAAACATATTTCATTTGTGGTGGCTTTGATTTTTTTAATTGCCAACAAAAATCAACTTTATCAGTTTGGCAAAAATTAGGGTATTTGTACCTTTTCATGACCCGCATTATTTCCATTTAAGTTAGGAGGAAGATTACTGCTCTATATGCCAATATTCACAAGCTAATAGGAAGTTGGAAATTATGCTAGCATAATATTCAAAGAACATTTAGCTTCCTTTGTGGCAAAATAAAATAATAATTTGCAAGATGCTGCTGCCTTAGGTCTCAAATCACACTCCGTGTTCTCAACATTCCTCATCCCAACTGTGACTTGAACAACTCAGAAGACACAGAGCATTTTACAAAGCATCCAGGAGGATTCCAAAAGCCAAAGCTGCCTTTAATTGTTGCTTTCACCATTTGGATTAGGTGATAACTTCATTTCCATTTTCCAACTTCAAGGGTTCTGCCTGGGGAAGCAGGGAGAGCCATCTCCCCCACCCCAACCGGAGCCAGATGTAGTGTCCTGGTCTGCTGGAGTCCTTCAAGCCTCCCAAAGGACCTCTCACCTGCCACCCAGTCCAGGCCTTCTTACAACCTCACCCACTTTTCCTCCATCCTCACACCCCACCATCTCCCCGAAAATTCCGCAAGGCAAAGGACCCGAGCAAAGTGTTCCTGGCAGCATCTGGGCGGGCGAGGCGCTCAGATAGGCGTACCCAGTGTGCCGGGCCAGAGGGGGGCGGCAGCCCCTTCCCACGGCCTCCCAGGGCCCGGGCGCACAGCAGAAATAGGGCGTCCTGAATGCAGGGTCTTCATCTGCAGCCCTCGGAAACAAGCCCCCCTGCGGACCCCCGCAGCTGCAACCACCCCTCCATGAAAGTGCAATTTGTTAGCTCTCCGGGCCCGGAGGAGAGAGAGGTCCGTTTGCAGGGGTCGGTTCCAGGCCCGTTCATTCAATTCGCTGAATGCCGGGTCTCATCGCTCGCCACGGGAGTCTCCGGCAAGTGGCAACTCATAGTGGCCTCCCCCTGGACACCCGCCTCGGTGCGTGTGTGTCTCTTTCTCTATCCTGGCATCTCCCTTTGTGTCTCTGCTTCTCCAGCTTTTTTCTTTTGCGCGCGCGCGAGTGCCCACATACGCACACGGGTGGAAGCTCTCTCCCCACCGATGCCAAAATGTCACCTCAAAAAAATATATAAATTTATTAAAAAAAAAAAAAAAAACCCAAGTGCCTCAACTTGCTTTGCCAACGACCCTGGCTGGAGTCCGAGACGAAATCTCCAATGAACAGTCCTTTCCTCCCCTGCAAGGTGCACTGAGAGATGGGGTACGGGGGGGGGGTGTGCGGGCGTATGAGACTGACGGAGCCCCGGGTTTGCTTCCCCTCCCCCTAACAGGACCTTGTCGCAATTGGAAATCCGCCCCCTCTTCCGCGGGAGGCATCACCGGGACCGCGGGGACCGCTCAGCCGGAGAGGCCCCAGGTTCACGGGGTCTCCAGGGGGAACCTGCTGAGTGCACCCCGGGAGCGGCTGGGAAGCGGACGCGCGGGAGGATCAGAGGAACCCAGCACCGGTGGAAAGAAAGGGGCACTGCGGGGCGTGCTGGAAAAGCAGCAAAGACAGCTGTGACTCCGGCTCGGTCTTCGCTGCTGCTTGCCTCGCCCCCCCCACCCCAAATTCCCGACCCACCGCCCAGCTCGCGCCCCAACCCGCGGCTCAAGCCCGCGCTACCTTGCCCGCAGTCCGGCCTTTCGGTCTGCGCGTCCGCCGTCGAACCTCGGAGTGTTGGGGACCAGCGGGGTGGACCCCGCTCCGGGACAGTCTGTCTCCCAAAGAGGTGCTGGAAAGCAAGCGCCCCAAGTCTGGAGCCCGGGTGGGCGCGGGTGGATGGTTCGGAGAGATGCCGCGGCTCGCCAGGGAGCGGAGATGACAGCGCGGCGCGCTCCGCGGGATGGAGGTACCCGGTGTGCCGCGCTCCCGCTGTGGTTCCGGAGCCGAGCGCCGGGACGCGGCTGGCTCGGGCGGCGAGGCTGGGCTAGTCCCCCTCCTCTGGATGCCAGTGAATACGATGGGGAGGAGGAGTCCGCGCTTCCTCCGCCCCACCACCGGCTCCGGCGGGCGGGTGGCGGCCGCGGCCCTCTCGCGCCCGCCCCGGCTACTACGGAGAGGCCCCTTCACCGTGGCCGCCACCCAAGCACGTGTCCCCGGCAGGGCTCCCCGGAGCCTCCCTCCGCCTAGGAGACCTCTGGGCCCGCGCGGTCCAGCGCGCTCCGGAGCAGCGCCGCCTCGAGCTCTCGGGATGGAGCTGTAGGCGGCCCCCAGGGTGGGCGTGCCCCGTCGGTTCACTGGCGCAGCTTCTCCCCGGAGCTGCTAGATTCGCTGCCTCCCCGCCAGCTAGCGTCCCCAACCTTGTCTTTTGACACTTAGGACAGTTTCGGGAGCGGGAGAAGTAATCAGCGGCCGCCTAGGACCCGGACATCGGGGCTACTGGCCCTTCTCTCTCCGATCCCCTGCTAGGGTAGTGAAGAAGCAAAGAATTCTCTCCCAAAGACACACTTCCAAAGCAGCTTTCTTACAGCCTAGTGTTTCTGCTCAGAGCCTGTTTTCCTCTGCTGTTAATAAGACGTTGGAAGATTGTGTGAAGTCCAGAACAGAACATGCATGGATGTGCAGTGGCATAAGTGTACGTTGATGTGGGTGCAGCCGCGTGAACGCATGCATGCAAAAAGGCAGTCAGGCATATATTCTGCTGATTCGTTTTTACCTAAAGATTCTTTAGAAAAGTGAGTCACTGCTCTCCCTGGCTTTTGACCTCTGCGAACTTCCACTCAATCCAAATTTTGGAAGCCAATCCCATTCGCAAAAGCTAAAGGCCCACCGCATCTCTACGTGCTCCTAAAATAGGAAGAATACACATGACTTCAAAGTAAGACTAAAGATCCTGATTGAGTAGGTGGACTGAAATATGGGTCAGAAAGAGAAAAACGTCTACCAGTTATATAGAGTTGAAGTCCTCTAGCTTTTTTAAATACAAGTGTTCTGGAGGATAATCATTAAAATAACCAGGGTTAACTACCTTCTTCCTGTTTTCTTCTACTCTAAAGGGAATGGGTTTTTGAATGGACAATGTCCTTTGTTCTATAGCTCTCAGACAGAAAATTAAACCCAAAAGTAGACAATCTTTACCTAACTGAACCTGTAAGGTTAGAGCATAATAAGACATAGCATCTACTTTGTATAATTAACATAATAACTAATTATAAATATTAATAGAAAATTCTTTTTAGAGAAAGCACTTCTCAAAATGCAAAGAAGTGACAAAAATAACAAAAATATGACAGATAAGTAATCGCTTTTCTGCAATTTCAGTAAGTGATTTTCCATTAAAGAGAAAAAAAACCTTTTAAGCTACTAAAAAACTGAAAGAAATTGATGTAAATTCTCTCAATATTTTAGCAAAACTCTAGAAGATATTCTCGGCCAAATCAAGTGATTATATAGGGCAACGTGTTTCAAAGTGTTGACCTAAAAGGGAAGCACAGACATACATAAAATCGCCTTCATAATCTGAAAAAAGGAAACTATTTTTCTAGATTCATAAATGTTTCTAATTCAATAGAATTTTTAATGAGATCATTGAAGAAGTCCAAGATAACTGTCAGGCCTCATGTCATATCAGAGACTGAAGATAATAATGTCACTTAAAGACTTAGTAAATACATTTTCTTATAAACGTTTTGATGTTTTTCACTCAGCACAATAGTATATAAGTAACAATGCTATTGTGATTTTTTCACTGTAAGCATTATAATTCAAATTTGACTAAAAAAATTAAAAAGCAATATATTGGAAAGATAACCAGAGCTAGAAAGTAGGTTTGACTGGAGGCAATAGTAGAGTTAGAAGCAAAATGACCCAAATGATCTGGCTTGATGTGGCACATTTAAAATGAGTGAAATACCAAATTTTTTTTTTTTTTGGTTTTTAGGCCACACCCGTTTGACGCTCAGGGGTCACTCCTGGCTATGCGCTGAGAAATCGCTCCTGTCTTGGGGGGATCATATGGGACGCCAGGGGATCAAACCGTGGTCCGTCCTAAGCTAGTGCTTGCAAGGTAGACACCTTACCTCTAAACACCACCTTCCCGGCCCCGAAATACCAATTTTTCCCCTCCATCTTCACAGGAATTAATCCAGATTTCAAATAACAGAGTAGAGTATGGCTGGCCAAATCACTGGTCAAACTTTGGTCCAAGAGTAACTTACTACATATACCAGTATAAGGAAGAAAATTATTTGATTCCTTGAATATTATAATGGAAGATATCTACCTGCTTTACTACCCTTGCGAAAGCAAGTATGATTCAATCTAGATAATTTTTCAATATGGTGTAATAAAAACATTAATATAATTTTAAGTATAGGTTAAAAAATAAAATGAAAAAGAAAAACATCCCAGAGTGGTGACTCGATCCCCCAGAGTCCCTTATGGCACCCCAAAACAGGATTGATTTCTTTTTTTAAAAATATCTTTTTTTTTTTTTTTTTTTTGGTTTTTGGGTCACACCCGGCAGTGCTCAGGGGTTACTCCTGACTCCATGCTCAGAAATTGCTCCTGGCAGGCACGGGGGACCATATGGGGCACCGGGATTCGAACCGATGACCTTTTGCATGAAAGGCAAACGCCCTACCTCCATGCTATCTCCCGGGCCCCTTTTTTAAAATATCTTTATCTAAGCACCTTGTTTACAAACATGGTTGGGTTTCAGTCATGTAAAGAACATCCATCTTAACCAGTGCAACATTCCCATCACCAATGTCCCAAATCTCCCTCCTCTCCACCCCACCCCAGCCTGTATTCTACTTCCCTCCTTCATTCTCATTGTTAGGATAGTTCTCAATGTAGTTATTTCTCTAACTACACTCATCACTCTTTGTTCTGAGCTTCATGAAGTGAGCTGGAACTTCCAGCACATCAGGAGTGATTTCTGAGCTCAGAACCAGGAATAATCCCTGAGCGCCACTGGGTGTGGCCAAATAGCACCAACAAAAAAAAGTATATTACACTGAAATTTACATTATGCCTTACATTTATTTAGATATAAACAGTGACATTTTACCAGGTAAAACTCACTAAGCATATTTTTAAATTTTTTATTTGCATGCTTGTTTTATGAAATGCTATCTTAAAATCTCATAAATATGAGCATAATTTACATAAGCATTGAATACAGTTATGGGGTACAGTATATGATAGAATAACATTAACATAAGCACTACTGTAGGTTAGGGCTACTCAGTTGTTTTCATTTTTCTGCCATTGACAGTATAGAAGCTAAGTAAGAATGAAAATACTTTCACATCTTAACCCTAGAATGAGTGAATGTTACTTGCATGACAATTTGAAAATATGATAAAGTTAAGGATCTTGAAATGGTAAGGTTATTCTGGGTACCTCTGTAGCCTGAGGTGATCACAAGGGAGTTAATAAGAGAGAAATATGATATTAATAGATGGAAGAAAAATAAGGAATGATGGCAACAGTACTGGAAGTGATATTCTGTCAAATTAGGGTAAGTAATGAACCAATAAGTACAGATAGTTTTACTAGAGCTAGCAAAGATAAGGAAATTATCAGTATTTACCCAAGAATGAGAAGAAGAGGGGCCAGTGAGGTGGCACTAGAGGTAAGGTGTCTGCCTTGCAAGCCCTAGCCAAGGAAAGACCGAGGTTAGATCCCCCGGTGTGACATATGGTCTCCCCAAGCCAGGGGCAATTTCTGAGAGCTTAGTCAGGAGTAACCCTGTGCATCAAATGGGTGTGGCCCAAAAAAACAAAAAACAAGCAAACAAACAAACAAGAATGAGAAGAAGTGTGCAGCTGAAGAGATAGTAATTTTGGTTAGGCACGTGGCTTGCACAAGACCATCTTAGATTCAATCCCCAATATCCCATATGGACTCCCAGCCCAACAATAGTTAGTTCTGAGTTAGAGCCAGAAGCAACACCTGAGCATTGCCTGGTATGGCCACTCAAGGAACAAATAAACAACAACAACAACAACAACAACAACAACAAACACCACCCAGCAATATGCTTATTTTTAATTGGAGGATCAGAAGTCTACTAACAATTTTAACCCAATAAATTTATTTCAGACTTCTTACCTCAGGAATGATAAGAAATGAATTTATGTTATTTTTGGTCACCAAAATTTCTTTTAATCTCTAAAATAACCTGGAATAGAGCTAATGTAGACATAATGCCTTGCCCTTGGAAATGTCCTGTTACAAAGCATATTACCTCACTAGTAGACAGCATAAAGATCACAATGTATGAAACTTCTTTAGAAGATCATAGAAAAGCACAATATGTTTCTAAGGAAGAGAAAAACAAGTAAGAGAGGATTTCTGTTTTGGACTTTGTTTCCCTGTTTATATGAAATAGTGACTTTCATCCTACATTACAACACCATCATTAAATAATTAAATGTGATTATGCAAAAAGATGAGATTGGGGCCAGAGCAATACACAATGGTAAGGCATTTGCCTTGCACACTGCCAACACAGGACGGACCCTTGTACAAATCCTGGCATTCTATTTGGTCCCCCGAGCCTGCCAGGAGCGACTTCTAAGTGTAGAGCCAAGAGTAACTCCTGAGCACAGTTGAGTGTGGACCAAAACTAAAAGGAAAAAAATAAAGAAGGGATTTAAGGAGAACCTAAGTTTGGAAGTATATCTTCAGTATCAAGATATTAAATAATGTACAATACTATTTTAATGGCCAGAGAAATAGTAGGGATATACCCTGGGAACACAAGAATACAATACAAAAATTCCTTCCTCACACCTCTGTTCATTGCAGCACTTTTTACAATAGCTAGACTCTGGAAACAATCAAGATGCCCTTCAACACATGGATGTCTAAAAAACTGTGGTACATATATACAGTGGAATATTATGCAGCTCTCAGATTTAATAAATGAAAACTTTAATTTTACATACTTAACAAATACAAAAATTATGGTAATATTGAAGACATTCTTGATTTTTTATCTATAGTTAAGCAAATAAATGTAAAAGCAATGTTACCAATAAATGTCTTTCAGTGAACATAATTGCTTTATAATTTATTCAATAGTCTATTAAAGAAACAAATGTATTAATGTGATTAATTTTATTTCCCTTCATACCCCTCCTATATACTGTCATTTAGCAATTGATTTTTATTATCCTTTAAACCCCTCTTTTATACTCTGTAATATTTTTTATAGATGAATGTATATACACTCCCCTTTCATAGTTCTTCCCAAGGCTATGTGAAAATTTGGTTTTGTTCTAATAAAGGTAGTCTAATTATGACAACAAGCAAAAAGATTCTTTGTAGCTCCTATTTCCTTGACCTCAAATTAGAATTCTATACTGCAAATAATAATATTCCATTAGAAATTTCCATGACATAGCACTATGTTCTCCTTATTATTTTCCTAGTTTTCTGCCTTAAACTTCTAGTTCTTTCTTAGATCACAGCTATTCTGTCTTCAAGGTGTTAGTCGACTCCATTGGTGAGAATAATGCAAAAAGAGAAGAGATCTTTGGTTTAGGAGTCTCAACAATATCCATAATAAAGTAAGATGACCCTAATTTTAAAGGTTGGAGGAAACCCAAATACTATGAAACCAGTATTTCCCATAAAAGTCAAAAAACTTTAAAAATTAATGTTTTTTTAAATAAGACTGTTGAACATTTAAAAAACAGTTTCTATTTATTGTTTTATTGATTTATCTTTTGGTTTTTGAGCCATACCCTGCATCACTCAGGGGCTACTACTGGCTCTAAGCTCAGAAAATACTCCTGGCAGGCTCAGGGGACCATATAAGATGCTGAGGCACAGATTTTTATCAGGTGCCAGAGTGATAGCACAGTGGTAGAGCATTTACTTTGCACCAGCTGACCCCAGATGGACCCGGGTTCCATTCCTGGGCATCCCATATGGTCCCCTCTGAGCCTGCCAGGAGTGATTTCTGAGTGCAGAGTCAGGAGTAACCCCTGAGCACTGCTTGTGGCCCAAAAACAAAAAATAAAATTGGCTAGATATTTTAAAAGAAAATATTTTTATTAGTAGAAGATACTGTATTTTGTAAAATATCTTCTCTAAATTTATTAAAATATTCTATTAAATTTTAATTAAGTCACCATAAGATAGTTACAAAGTTGTTCATGATTTAGTTTTAGTTATACAATGTCAGACACTCATTTCTTCACCAGTTTTCAAACTCATTTTTACCACCAGTATCGATGTCATCAGTTTTTCCAGTTTCCCTCCCCAATGTCTTCTTCCTAGTATTTTCACAAGCAAGCACCAACACGCACACATTTATTTAAAGAAAATTATCACATAGTTGACATAACAGACCGTAATACATTTGTTTCAGGATGACAGAAAGCAAAATTATTAAAAAATAGAAAATAGAGAATCTAAAAAATTGGAAAAATAAGAGTTCATTAGCAGTTATATTTGTGAAAATTGTTGTATCACGGATAAGTCATTAATACAATAGCCAAAAGTTTAGTATGCACCTTTTTTTAAGAGATGAGAGATACACTAAAAAAAAAGATGTATGTGTGTGGTAGTTGTTGTTTGCATAGGCACAACAAAAAATGAAATTGGAAAGAAAAACGTTTAGCCTAAAACAGGGAGATCTTACCCCTGAAGTATTTTGGCATAAGACTAACTCAAGGTTCTAGGTATACTAGATTGTCCAACCCCATAGTCATTCTCTTTGGTCCCAGTAATAGCTCTTCACCATCACAGTTGTTGCTGTTAGGTTTCTGTAGTTATAGATCCTGGTTTTTATACAGGTCTTATGTTGAAGTATGGGTGGTGGGTGGTGTCTTCTGGTTTCATCTCACCATTAGTTAGCATTGCAGAGAATCCTGACCAGACTGTTGCTCTTCCTAGGTTGTCAAGAACTGTCTTTGGAGTAAGTCAGTACCATGGCGGTAGTGGGTCTTTCTTTGGTAGAATTTATACTCCTGGTGCTGGTGTAGATAACCATGTTTGTTTCAGTAGAAGGTATCCATAGTTCAGGGGTAAATAGTCTGTGTCCAATCTACTGAAGTCTAAGCCAAGTCACTATACCAAGTGGGTATATGGTCTCACTGCAATATAAAATTTTGTATTCCTATCTCTATTATATAAGAACTTGTTTGCATCTGTAAACTTTTCCCATTTTAATGTGCCTATGCAAAAAGGGGCAAAGCCACAAGGTATTACTGGTACATGTGGGTGGGGGGGGGGCAAGGTATCAAGATCAACAATCCCTATAACCCTTTTCTTGCATGATCTCCAAACTAAGACACGTCTACTAGAATCCATACTAAACAGATTCTGAGGATGGGGGAAATTGCCGCTAAATAAGAAGATATTCGATAATGGTTATGCCTATTAAAGGAATGTATCTAAAGTGATATTCAAAGGAGATATATATATATCCTCTTTAAATCTTTTGAAATAGGTGGGAAGGGGTAAGATCCAGAGCACAGCTGCAACCTGTGATTTGGTTTTGTGAAGTCTAGGGAAAATAGCTCCCAATAGTCACATGTCAGAAAGTGTCCTCAAGCGAGGGACTTCTTAGCAACTGAATCTGGTAGCAAGCAAAAATCCACAGTAAAGGGAGATGAAGGAAGAGGAATCACTGAGAGCAAATCAATAGCAGCAGAATTTCTTCTCATGCTGAGAATCTATCTATTCACTTTGGGAGCTTGTTGGCATCTGGCTGGGGTGGGGAGAATGTTCTGCTTCATGAGAAGCTAAGGACTGAGGGTAAAAAAGGTTAAATCGCACACACACATTTCTTTTTTTTTTTAATTTTTATTATGAAGTTCATTACACAGGATTATTTACGGTACATAGTGACAATGAATAAAGGGCATTCCCACCACCAGTGTTGTCCTCCCTCCACTCCCACTTCCAGCATGTCACCCATATCTCCCTCCTTTACCACCCCCCCCAGAATACTAGTGTAACTGGTCTCCACTTTACAGCTTGCTGTAGGTTGGGTGTTCCAGTCTGACCATTTTCCATTTTCCATTTACACTACATATTTATATGACTGGTCCTGGTAACATCCTTTCCTCCCCTCAATTTATAGGCTGAATGATTCAAGTTATGCTATTCTGTTTGCGATAAAAAGGTTAAGGATAAGATAAGAAAAAATTGATATCAACTACTAAAAGAAAATGAAATTAAAAAAGCACCAAATAATATCCACAAGAGTGAAAAAAGTGGAAAAAAGAGAGAAGGAAAGTACTATCAAAAACGGAAAAAATAAAACAAAACAATTTCTATGGCAGAAATTTTTCTTTCTTTTCTCTTTTGTTTTTATTCTTTTTCTTTTTGTCCACTGTGGTTGGAATATTGTTACTGAAGGGTATCATGCATATAACTTTACCTTATTTATCACCCAGATGATATCCAATTCAGATATCATTTCCAAATCATTTCCAGCTATCATTTTATAGTGGTCCATTTCTGCCCTAATCTCTCTCTCTCTCTCTCTCTCTCTCTCTCTCTCTCTCTCTCTCTCTTTCTCTCTCTCTCTCACCCTATCACACACACTTTTTGTGGCAAGCGTCCTACCATGAAATCTTCTGTCTTGCCCTCATCTCTATTGTCCCTGGATATTATCACCAGAGTCATTTTTTAATCCCACAAATGAGTGAAATAATTCTGTCAATATCCTCTCTCTGACTCACTTTACTCATCATAATAGTCTCTATATCCATCCATGTCTAACCAAATTTTATGACTTCATTTTTGCTCTGACTCATTTCAGATGAGGTAAATGCTCATATGATAAAAGGTTAATAGCTAATATATATAAGGCACTGGTAGAGTTTAACAAGAAAATATCTATCTCCAACAAAACATGGGGAGAGGACATGTACAGAAACTTCCTCAAGGAAAAAATACAGATAGCTAAAAGGCATATTAAAATGCTCCATGTCATTAATCATCAGGAAGATGTAATTCAAAACAACAATAAGATCATCTTATACCACAGAGATTGGTACACATCACAAAAAGAAAAAAAAACTCACAAGAACAACAACTGCTAATGTAGATACAGGAGGAAGAAACGATCATTTACTGCTGGTGGGCATTCACTTAGTTCGGCCATTTTGGAAAACAATTTGAACATTCCTCAAGAAACTATATATTTAACTCCGATAAGACTGATCAATACTGCTCTTTGAAATACACACTAGAGGTCCAAAATAAAATGCAAAAAAAAAAAATAAATAAAAAGCAAATGTGAAGCTGGAGTGCTGGCACAAGCAGTAGTGCCTTTACCTTGCAGCTGCTAACCTAGGATGGATGGTTTGATCCCCAGGCATTCCATATGATCCTCCAAAGGAACAAAATCTGAGTGCATAGCCAGGAATAACTCATAAGTGTCACTAATGGGTGTGGTCCAAAAAAGCCAAAAAAAAAAAAAGAAGAAGATGCACTTCTATGTTGCAGCATTCTTTATAATAGCCAGAATCTGGGGAAAAAAATCAAAGTAATTGGAAACAGATGAATACATAAAGAAACTGTGTGCATCTATACAGTGGAATTCTATGCAGCTGTTATGAAATAATTTCACTTTTGTCCTTTTAGTCCTTTTTGGTAGACTATATGCCTTTGTAGAATATCACTAATCATATTACATATTCTGACTCTGGTCGTCATGCTAATGTGATAAGCAAAATCAACGTACCTTGAAGTAAGCAAACCAGGGAGACTAAGAAAGTCATACAACTCCCAGAATCTTAGCCTTAATTAGAACATAGAGGAAAAATGAAATGGAAATTAAATATTCTTATTTTCACATCTGTCAGTATCCAAATAAGTATCAAGGACATCCAGGATACAGAGGTACAATATTACAAATCTGAACTAGACAGGGTAGAGCAGAACTGCTTATGACAAAGTCAATTTAGGTGCAGTCTAGAAAGAAAGTATACATGGGGCCCGGGAGATAGCATGGAGGTAAGGCATTTGCCTTTCATGGAAAAGGTCATCAGTTCGAATCCCGGTGCCCCATATGGTCCCCTGTGCCTGCCGGGAGCCAATTTCTGAGCATGGATCCCTGAGCGCTGCCGGGTGTGACCCAAAAACCAAAACAAAAAAGAAAGAAAGTACAAAGTACATGTTTACATGTACGGCTCCATGGGCACTGACAGAGATCTGTCATTTTTGTAGTTATGTCTCTAGTTTCTTACTGCTAGACCTAAGAGTAAAAGATAAATTTTGAATCAAGAAATAACTTCATTAATATCTCAACACTGTCTCCAAACTCTGGTCATATCCTATTTGAACTCTACATGGGAGAACTATTATTCTTCCAATAGAGAAAAATAATAAATATGTTGTAGGAATAATAGATCTCCTATGAAGAGTTCAAATGGCAGGAAGGTTTTTTTCTTAGCATATTATGTAGAAATATTTGTGGTAGGCTCCAAATAGGTGACATAGAAGTGCAAGATTTAATCTTTGTCTTCAAGAAATTTTTTAAAATAATATCTTTATTTAAGCACCATGTTTACAAGCTTGGTTGTAGTTGGGTTCCAGTCATAAACAGAACACCTCCCACTACCAGTGCAACATTCCCACCACCAACGTTCCTGATCTCCCTCTTCCCTCACCCCTGCCTGTATTCAAGACAGGTATTCTACATCTCTCACTCATTAACATTGTCATGATAGTTTTTAGTGTAGTTATTCTCTAACTGCACTAACCACTATTTGTTGTGAGCTTCATAGCCTGAGCCTGTCCTTTCTGCCCTCATCTCTATTGTCCATGGCCAAGCCTCAAAGTGGTAGGGTGTTTGCCTTGCACACAGCTATCCAGGATGGATGGTGATTTGAATCCTGGCATCCCATATGCTTCCCCAAGCCTTCCAGGAGCAATTTCTGAGCACAGAGTCAGGAGTAACTCCAAACACAGCCAGGTGTAACAAAAAAAAAAGAAAGAAAAGAAAAGAAAGAAAGTAAAGTAAAAAAAAGAAAAGGAAAGGAAAACAATGTTTAAGTCTAGTGAGGGAAAATGAAAAGAAACAGCTAATATGATATAAGACATAGTTTTATATATATAACTAAGAACACTAAGAATCATTTAAAATCCAAGAGGGAGTTCATAAATTTATGAAGCAATCAAAATCTCACTCATTGGACATTTACATATAGCCTATTTTAATATATATACAAAATTCATACAAGTATTTTTTGGGCAAGGAGTAATTAAATTATAAATACCTCCTTCTGAGTATTATATTGACCATCTGTATGATCTATATTGATAAATGTTGTCAGTCTATTGAAAATTTGATAATTTTATTTAACTAATCCTGTAATAAATAACTTTCCCCCTTGGAAAAGATTTTTCTTAAAAATACCTGTGGTGCTTGTCTTTATTGCCATAGTGCTCACTGGATATTCAATTTAATATTTCTTTCTGTATTGATGTGGTGTTTCAATTACCTTTTTATGTTCTTGCTCAAACTGAGGTTGAAAGCCTCTAGAAGGACTCCTCCATTTTCAGCTTATTCTATTTAGTTTTTTACTCCATTCTATTGCTTTTCTTTTCTTTTCTTCAAACAAAACCACAGAGCTTGAAATATCGAGCTCCACCTCTCAAATAGTGGGGGAAAGAACAGAGGGTACCATGACCAAACCGATATATGATCACTAATAGTAAGCTAGACAAAGAGGGGACCACCTACTACTCTAGCAGCCTAGGGGTGATGGTGGGGGATATGGTTGCAGGAAGGGAACGGAATGGGGGAGGACAAATTTGGTGATGGGTATTCCCCTGATTCAATGTTAATATGTACCTAAATTACTACTGTGAATGATATGTAAGCCAATATGATCAAAATAAAAATAAAAAAGTACCAATGAATGAGGAGGAGGGACAATTGGGACATTGGTGATGAGAATGTTGCACTGGTGAAGGAATATATATATATATATATATAAAATATAATATATATATATAAAATAAAGGCACCTATTTTGACATAGACAAAAATACCAATAAAATGAAGTTCATTACATTTTTAAATAATATCCAATCTTTATTAGCTATACTTTTTTCTTCTTGACTATTCAGTTTGGGGATCTCAGGCACCTGTTCCAATTAAATATAGAGCTAGTAGCACAGGGTTACAAAGTTATACATATTAAATAAAAAATTTATACTCTCATAAGTATTAAAATAAAACTTTTGGCATTTCTGTTAATTGCTTCCTTTTAGTTTCAGGTTGAAAATAGTTAAGAGTAGTGACTTGGTCACCAAAATTAAATCATAGAATTTAGATTTCAATACAAAGACTGTTCTTTGGGACAAACATTTTAATACTATTTAGACATTTAGAGACTTCAGGTAGTATTGCAAATTTTTTTCTAAAAATCACTCTTCAAGTTTTACTTGACATTATCACACCTTAAGTTTAGTTTAGCTGTGTAGTGATTAACTCTTAACAATCCCTGGGATACAAGAGGGTCAAGTTATGGAGGTGTAAATAATGTTCCCCATTTGTTAAACATAGACACACATTCATGGGAGTCACAGATTCATCCTCTTTAGGCAAGCTGCATTAAGCTTTAGTGTGGCAAGCTGTAAGGAAGATCTGAGATGTTTAAGTCAGGAATCAGAAACACTGAAAAAAATTGGGTGTCAAATATTAAATTAAATTAATTTGAAACTTCATAAAATCCTGCAGAACATTCAAGCTGTATGTTAATCATAAAAATAAGAGAATAATAAATGCATATCTTGAAGAATAAAATGAAGTAAAGAGAGAGCACTTGAAGATCTTTAACTCCTGACATGTTTCCAAAAGAATAAAAACAGAATAATAAACAGAGGAAAATTCAACTCAGCTATTGCATTCAAGGATTTTTATGGACCAAGTTCAACAAAACACGTTTTTAAAGGTATCATCTTTAAGTCAGAGGATATTTGCACTAACTAACCTTTTCCTATCTCCCTCAGAAGGTCTTAATGACATAAATAGTTATATGAAGGTTAAGAACAGAGGAGGCATGGACATAGATAGGGAAGCATTATTCATGTGTGAAGAGTCCTATATCCTTGGGCTTAAAAGTCACTGGTTTGAAGAAATTCTTAAATTGAGATTGGATCATAATTGGGTGAGATGTTGAGAAGGGACTGAGATGATTCCAATAGATGATTTTGGTATTTTACAAATGTATATAATACTATACCCAAGTAAAACTCCCACTTCCTCCCCATTCAGTATCTACAATTGGTAAATGTATAAGATTAGAGATTTTCTCACATGCTACATTAATTTACATTGAAAATTAATGTAATTAATTATGTGTAATGGTACATATCAATACAACAATTGATACAAAAATCAAGTTGTATCACTACATTTTCCTAGACTATTTCCCTCTCTATTATACCTTAGCTATATTCTAAGTGATTGGATCTTATAATATTCAAAAATTAATCATTTGATTGCATTTTAAACAATACATGGCCTGTGATACACACAGCAAGGTACCAGAATAAGAACAATGGACACTAAACTGCCAAGATTCAGATAATCTGCTCCAGTTTTCTCACAGAACTTTATTGCATTTCTTTTAAAATGAACCTAGAACTTCACTTCTGAGAACCTTATCATCCAATGCAGCGGTTTCAAGCAGGAGTCATCTTATTTTCATCTAATTTGATCATTTCCTCTTTCTTCTTTCTCCTATCTAGCACATGCAGGCCTAAAGCTTCCCATAATCCATTTAACTTGCTAATATTGCTTTGTGGTAGAATTCAACTGTCAATGTCTCTAACCAGTGTCTAGAACACTGAAAATTAAGTCTTAAAGTAGTTTTAAAGCTAAACTTTACAAACAAATTATGGTCATCATTATTAAAAAAGTTAAACATAATAAAAATAAATTTTCAGCTCTCCATACTGGAATAAGAAAACATAGTGTTTCAAGAATTGAATTGTCGGGCAGGAGAGATAGCACAGTAGTAGGGCGTTTGCCTTGCACTCAGACAAACCAGAGTAGATGGTGGTTCGAATCCTGGCATCCCATATGTTCCCCCATGCCTGCCAGGAGCAATTTCTGAGCATAAAACCAGGAATAACCCCTGAGAGCCACCAAGAGTGACCCCCCAAAAAAAAGAATTGAATTGTCTTCTTCAATGTCAAATATTTACAGAAAGATTCACAATGTCGCATTGAGTCTTAAATAAGTATTCTTAACTATATAGAAAAAGGTCTATTTCTTTTTTTCCTTTTTTTAAATTTTTTATTTTTATTTATGAGAACAAAGATGCAAAGAAAGAGGACAAGGTAAAGTTACAGTGGAAGGACAATCACTCATAAACAGAATTCATATAAGTCTCCTTGCTGATATATTTTTTTTATTTTAACACCTTAATTACAAACATAATTGTGTTTGGGTTTCAGTCATGTAAAGAACACCACCCATCACCAGTGCAACATTCCCATCACCATTGACCCAAATCTCCCTCCTCCCATCCACCCCTCACCTGTACTCGGGACAGGCTCTCCATTTCCCTCATATATTCTCATTATTAGGAAAGTTCAAAATGTAGTTATTTCTCTAACTAAACTCATCACTATTTGTGGTGAGCTTCATTAGGTGAGCTGGAACTTTCAGCTCTTTTCTCTTTTGTGTCTGAAAATTATTATTATTGCAAGAATGTCTTTAATTTTTCTTAAAACCCATAGATGAGTGAGACCATTCTGCGTTTTTCTCTCTCTCTCTGACTTATTTCACTCAGCATGAGAGATTCCATGTGCATCCATGTGTAGGAAAATTTCATGACTTCATCTCTTCTGACAGCTGCATAGTATTCCATTGTGTATATGTACCACAGTTTCTTTTGCCATTCGTCTGTTGAAGGGCATCTAGATTGTTTCCAGAGTCTTGCTAAGGTAAATAGTGCTGCAATGAACATAGGTGTAGTAAGGAAGGGGTTTTTGTATTGTATTTTTGTGTTCATAGGGTATATTCCTAGGAGTGGTATAGCTGGATCGTATGGGAGTTCGATTTCCATTTTCTGGAGGAATCTCCATATCGCTTTCCATAAAGGTTGAACTAGACGGCATTCCCACCAGCAGTGGATAAGAGTTCCTTTCTCTCCACATCCCCGCCAACACTGTTTGTTCTCGTTCTGTGTGATGTGTGCCATTCTCTGTGGTGTGAGGTGGTACCTCATAGTTGTTTTGATTTGTATCTCCCTGATGATTAGTGATGCAGATCATTTTTTCATGTGTCTTTTGGCCATTTGTATTTCTTCCTTGTCAAAGTGTCTGTCCATTTCCTCTCCCCATTTTTTGATGGGATTAGGTGTTTTTTTCTTGTAAAGTTCTGTCAGCGCCTTGTATATTTTGGAAATTAGCCCCTTATCTGATGGGTATTGGATGAATAGTTTCTCCCACTCAGTGGGAGGCTCTTGTATCCTGGGCGCTATTTCCTTTGAGGTGCAGAAGCTTCTCAGCTTAATATATTCCCATCTGTTAATATCTGCTTTCACCTGCTTGGAGAGTGCATTTTCCTCCTTGAATATGCTTGTAGTCTCAATGTCCTGCAGTGTTTTGCCTACGTGTTGTTCTATGTATTT
>PVKC010004068.1:9829-36905 GCA_004027635.1 Crocidura indochinensis | reverse complement strand
TTTTTTAAGGGATAATTCTTCAGTGCAGGGCCATGAGCAACTTCTGAGCATTGCCATGTATGACATCTATATGATATATATGTATACATATATATTAGAGAGAGGGTGGCCTGAGAAATAGTACAGTGGGCAGAATGCTTGATTTGCCCTTGGCCCCCGTATGGTCCTCTGAGACCACCAGGAGTGATTTCTGAGCACAGAGCTACCCAGAAGTAAGTCCTGAGTATAGCCAGGTGTGGTCCCTAAACCAATATACCTATATTGGTTATATATTAAGATTAAACTTATTTTGGTGGCCCTAAAAGTCAGGTAAAGATGAGAAATGTCAGTCACCTTTCTCATAGGAGCTACTTAAAATCCAGTTCTAGGCTCCTTCCCCCACTGCAAGCATGTAAAATGCACTTCGTTGGGAAATGATTCTATTTTGGGGTGGAATTTTTTCTTTTTTACTTTGTTATGCTGGAAACCTAATAGCCTTGCTGTCACAAGTGCCAGGTGAATTCTTCAGTTCCCAATGTCCTGATAAGTTTCTTGTGTCCCCATTTAAATAAACATTTTTCTCAACCCACCCTACAAGTTCATCTTAACTCTGCTCTTTAAAATCAGGAAGGTCCTGCAGCCATTATTAATAAGCGAATGACAGTTAACTACTTAATAGACAGATCTAAACTTTTTAGTGAAAGCAAAGAAACTACTATTGGACTCTTTTATGTATTTTTGTCGGAGCTAGAAAAAGTCCCCCACCTCCTGTGGTCTTTCAAGTTCTCTACTTCAGGATTACATGGTTTTGGAAATAAAACAAGAGTAGTGGTGTTCACTATAAATATGACTTGGTTGTTCATGCAGAAGCCCTAAGTGGGCTCCTAATAGAAATATGAGAATTGAGGCCACCATGAATACTAGTTACTGCAGTGGGAAGCAGAGTAAACCTGTTTTAGCTTGTGACATAACACAGCCCAAAGTGACAGGAAGGGGCTGAACATGAACATCTGCCTTTCCTAATGGATTTGTGCAACTGAGTTGCAAAGGCATAAACCCTAAACTCAAACCAGGGAGCCTCAGTAAGATGTAGAATCATTGACTTTGGAATGAGGTTTGGGTCACACACTATGAAGTTCTTTCATGTGTAAGATATTCCAAGAGCTCATTTCTTTCTCACTCCAAGGTAGAAACAAATCATGGTTAGATCATGTAACTGTGCCTCTGCTTGGGGAACTTGCCGATAGGGAACTTCACTGCTGTGTCCCCCACCCCCACCCCCACCCAGCCCAAGCTTACTTTGGAACTCGAATTATTAATAACTTCTAAGTGGCTATTGTGAAACCTTTCCTTGTGAAGCACATTTTCCTAGCTTATTTTAATTTCACATTTGGTTGAATGTGCTGACTTCCTCTGGCAATATGTGAAATTGCCAGGCGGAAATTCTGCACCCAAAATATTGGTATTGTATTAGCACTGAGATTTTCAGCAAGAACTCCTAACCAGGAGCCAAAGGCAAATTATTAAGTATATTTTGGTCAGTCTTCTGAAAAAAAATATTTTTACAAAGATCCATTCCTTCTTTTGAAGGAATAAAAAACTTAAGTCTTAGCAATGATTCAACTTAAAGAATTTGGCATGAGAATTTAGTTGTATTTGTATGTTTCTGGCATAATGTACTGAAAAATTCTAATTCTTCTGACTCCCTGCCAATTCACTACTAATCAAAATGGAGAAGATATGCACTGTTTGGATTATACCTAAAAATAGTAGTGCTTCGGTCACATCAGCAAATGGAATTAAATTAATTTCTCTCCTTTTCTTCACATGCACCCTTTGCATTGTTAAAATTCCCATATAGAATATTGTTCCTGAATATTTTATAAATATTTCATAAATTGTGACTCAGTGTATCCCAAATTGCACTCCTTCGTGGCAATGATTTTGAAGCCAGCTCTGCTGGACTCAGTGTGGCTTACCAGTTTCCTGAGATTCTCACTTTAGCCCTGCTCTCGTGGAAAAAGTCACTACAATCAAGAGCTAGTGATAGTAGAAAAAAATCTTGATTTATTCATTGATTTCATCAATCATCTTTTTAATTCTTTTGTGAGAGGAAGGAGGTAGTTTCTGAATTAATAAGATTTGGTCCCTGGGTGGGCAATTAATTGACTTCCATATCCAATTGCTCTGATGACAGATGGAGGAACAGTGATCCCAGGAAGAAGCTGGTACTCTCTGGCAAAGTGTGTCCAGGATCTTTGCATAAACATTCATCACTCCTGTTCAAGCACTGGGAGTAACCAACCATCCACACTCTTCCAACCTTTGCCTCCCGTTGGCTTCCCAAATCCCTCTAAACAGGTTTCTACTCTCTGTGCCTAAATTCTCGTTTGGCATCTCTAATCAAACCTTTTTGTGCTCTTAGTTCTTATTCATCTTCAGCATCAAGATAAATTATCTTCATAGCAACATTAATTTCTAATGGACAGTTTCCAAATCTTTAACTCTGAACCTCTCACAGTATATAATTTAATTTCCTCTTTTTTCCTATTTCCTTGCTCTCATCTGTTAATTAGCATTAGCCACTTTCTCTCTTTCACTTTATGACACATGACTTGCCTGAGAAAGTATTTAAGTGTCTTATATTTGGATTCATTTCTAAAGATCTCAGTATTGTTCACACTTATAAAGAGGGGGAAAATCAAAATTTTTCTTATATGTTTTCTAGAAAAGGTCTTATGTGGAATTTAATATTGGGGGGGGGGTTACAGTCTTCATGGGCTCTTAATCTATTTTTCAGTTTGTCACTATGAAACCTCACCCAGCTTTCTGTATCCTGATTTCAGAAGATTACATTAACTTTACACCTTCCACTATTTCTCAATTACTTTTCCTAGTGACTGACTTGTAGGGAATGTGGATAAAACTCTAGAAGAGCAGAAAATATGATCCTATGGAAAACATGATCCTGCAGATATCCCTAGGACTGGCTTTCTGACTTCTTGCCTAGACCGGTGACCTTGGGGAAGTCAGTCAGTTTCCCTGTGGTCAAGTTCACTTCCTACACTGCCTAGTCAGGAGCCCTTATACACACCCCTTTGAGATGCTCTGATAGGAGTTCATGGCTTTGCAATGTCTATCATTTTGAATAAAGTACTTCCTCCTCACCTTTTCCCCTTTTCTTGCAACTCCACCCACAAATTTCTTTTGTTTGTTTTTTTTTAAGTAAAAAGAACACAATTAGGAACAGTTAAATATATATCTCTAATACCCCATGCATCCAAACAAACCATGTTCACTTTTTATTAGGCTTAAAATTCCACAGAAACCACAACTGAATAAGAATAATCTTCCCAAACATCGGCTGACCAAACCTGTTTGCTATGTACTAAGCAAAAGTGGTTGTTGAAGGATTCCTAGCCCACTGCCACTTGGAGAACAGTAAATCAATTTGGAAAGCCACTTGAGTTTCTCATTTTGCTTTGACTTGTAAATGCTCAAAGGAAAGATTAAAATTGTTCTTTTCTTGGAATGACAATTCAGATATGAAAAGTGCTGAGTGCAATAGGCACTATGTTTTGGCTTAGCTCCTTTGTGATTTTTTCAGGAAATCAAGTGTCTTTTGTTCCTAACTTAATAAACAGTGACAAATCTATGGGAACATTAGGGACTTAAAATATCTCTTCTGTTAACTACAGGAACTCACCTGCAATGTTGAGGACCTTGTTAGAAATGTTTTGAAAGAATAAATATTAATAGATGTTGCAATGATATTTCTGCATCCCAGAATTTTTCTAGAGCCATTATTTTAGTAAGAGGCTCTTTGGGAAAAATTCGTTGAGCTTCAGTGTATTTGTGGTCATCCTGAAATTAAAAAAAAAAAAAGTCCCTATCAAGTAAATGAAGTCACTTAGAGAAAGTTAAGACTCTTTACCACCAGTTGGCCCAAAATAAATTGAGTAAACAATTTTTCTGTACTTCTACTAGGCTCTGTCTTTTTCACTGGAGGTTATTAAGACAGATGAGATTCTGGTTGCAATTGCCATTTCCTAGCACTACTGTCTATCAGCAAATGTTTTCTTTTTAACTTACCCAAATTTCATATGATTGATCTCAATGGGATCCAAAAACTGATATTGGAAAATCATAATAAAAACCCTTCTAATGATATCAGTGATCATTAGTATCACCTGCCTGCAGCTCTCTATGAACTGATTGCACTTACTCTTTTTTGTTTGTTTGTTTGTTTTTTTGGGCCACACCCAGTGACGCTCAGAGGTTACTCCTGGCTATTCGCTCAGAAGTCGCTCCTGGCAGGCACAGGGGACCATATGGGGAACCGGGGGATCGAACCGCAGTCCGTCCTAGATTAGCGCAGGCACCTTACCTCCAGCGCCACCGCCCGGCCCCGCATTTACTCTTATAAATGACTTCAAATCCTCTTGTTCTTCCTGTTGTCCAACTGAAAATATGCCCAGTTTCAGGGACTTTTTTGCATGCAAACTAGAACAAAGCACATCCAATTCACTTGTTTGCAGTGGTACTGACCTGATGATATCAACATATCGTTGCTGGAATTGTACAATATATATTTATATGATCAGAAACATACACTCTGAAAGTGAGGGTAAAAATACACAAAGGGGCAAAATGAGAGGAAATTTAGGGGAGCAGCAATTTGCCATACTTGCTATGCTCGGGGATTACTTCTGACTCTGGGTCAGGGGTCACTCTTGGATGTGTTCAGGGGACCATATGTGATATTGGGGATTGAGCAAGGGCTGGTCTCATGCAAGGAAAGCTCCTTAAACCCTGTACTATCTTTCCAGCCTAGACATGAAAACCTTTTAAGTTCTTATAATACTGCAGCAAGCACCCTTAGGAAAAAAAGACCCAAATGAGGAATAAGAATTTGTTTTGTTGTTTTAATTCAGCAAGCCATAGAAATCCCTCTCCAGATGTCAGGCAAATGTTTACAATTTTCTTTAAATCTTTTGAATGTTCATGGTGCTAGAATAACAAATAAATGTTTTCTCTTTGGATGGAGCAGAAGATACTTGGAAAACTTGACTAGTTGAAGAATTTATGAATTATTTTTTACTTATGATTCATGTGTTCACTGTTCTTGAAAGACTGGTGAGCTATGTGCTGAGTACGGGCACTATACCAGCTACCAAAAACCCAAGAGTCTCTCTGCAAGGTCTGCCAGAGAAAGCAGACATCCAATATCCACTGTGAAGACAGGTCACCTACGAGGCAGGTGGAGTGAGTGTTAGACAGCTTGATAAAGGCTCTATCTGAACTGCAGGAATTCAGAGGAGGAAAGCTACTTAATTTCACATTTTTATGAACCATTTTTTAAAGAATAAAAATAAAATAAGGCAAAAATTAATGTTTTTCAGCATGTAATTGGAGTTAAAATTTATTAATGAGATAATCTAATACTTTTTAATATTAGATCTTGGAAATTTGGTGCAATATCTTAGATTTGTTGGGGGGGGTTACAGTTGGCAGTGCTCAGGGCCTATTCCTGGCTCTGTGCTCAGGAGTCACTCTTTAAGTGCTCAAGATCAAACCAGGGTCAGCCTCAGGCACAACACATACCTTGCCCCATATACTATTTCTTTGGACCATTTATATATATATATATATATATATATATATATATATATGTATATATAGATATACATATATAAAATCACTGTGAGATAGAGCTAAAATGTTGTCAATAATTGAACTTCAGTTACACAGTATTCCAACACCCATCTCCACCAATGTTCACTTCTCATCAACAGTGTCCCCATTTTCCCTCCAATCCACCTGGCAGACTATCCCACTATCCCATCCCATTATGCCAGACACTTTTTCTCTTCTCTTCTCTATCTATCTATCTATCTATCTATCTATCTATCTATCTATCTATCTATCTATCTATCTATCTATCTATCTATCATCTATCCCCTCCCATACTGATCATGTATATTTTACACTTTTCCTACCTTTCCATTGAGACCATATTTGAATAATCACATTTTACAGATCTTGTGAATACTAACTCATGAGTAAATTGTCCTTTTGGTATCGCTCGACTGCAGGAGCTAACCCCTAGAAATGTTTTACCCAGTAGGGTTCTAGGCACATAAGAATGAAGGGCTGACACATGCCTATCGGTCCTTCCCTTTAGGTAAGATATAGGAACTCAGGTCTGAGATAACAGGTGAAACAATTTGAACAAGTCTGGGTTTTTGATTCTAAGTCCATCTCTTGTCATGTCACCTGACTACTTTCTTCTTCCCCACCAAACTCAAAATGGTTTGTGTTTGAATCTTTCACTCTCTGAAATGCAACACAATCATTGCCAAGACAAGAAATGCTGTCCAAGTGCTTATCTACTGAATGTAACTAGAGCCAAGGACCAAATTCACTTGCTACTGCCACAGTCCAGACAGTCACTAGTCACAGGCCCAGTAGGTGCTTATACTTCAGGTGCATCATTATGTTTTTTTTTTTAAATAAGAATTTTGGGCCCGGAGAGATAGCACAGTGGCGTTTGCCTTGCAAGCAGCCGATCCAGGACCAAAGGTGGTTGGTTCGAATCTCAGGTCCCATATGGTCCCCCGTGCCTGCCAGGAGCTATTTCTAAGCAGACAGCCAGGAGTAAATCCTGAGCACTGCCGGGTGTGGCCCAAAAACTAAAAAAAAAAAGAATTTTACAAACATTTTAAGAACCAAAAAAAAAAAATTTTTTAAGAACCATATGCTCTTGGCTCTAATTCTAATGACCATCACACACAATATTGGATATACCTGCCATCCCTTATTGTATATTTTCCTAAATGAATTTTCTTTTTTATGAGACTTCATAACCATTTTTTTTACTGGTCTTGACAAAAAAAATTATTTCTTTGTCCCACATTTTCTCCTGAAACCCAAACAGTGAACAGAGCAGAGAATGTGATTCTATTTCACTAACATTCAGATTTTAGTCTTAAATTGTATTGCCACATTTTTCTGTTTCAAAAGACAGGTTAAGCATTTTAAAAGAATGTATTGGGAGCAAACAAACAGCCAACAGCTCTCTCGACATTTGTATTTTCTGCTCAGATCTGTCCACTTGAATTATATTCACAATTATTATCCTTCCATTTTAACACAAAAAATAGAGTTCATGTTGAATCAAGGGATGTTATATGGATTCTTACCTTTTAAATGAGCATTAGAACTTTGGTATTCTTTTTAAAAGTCTATTTATGGGGGCTGGAGAGTTAGCATGGAGAGATAGCACAGATTTTCTTCTGCCTTACATGCAGAAGAACGGTGGTTTAAATCCAGGCATCTCATATGGTCCCCTGAGCCTGCCAGGAGGAATTTCTGAGCGTGAAGCCAGGAGGAACTGCTGAGCACTCTGGGTGTCACCCAAAAAGCAAAAACAAAAACAAATAAATAAATAAGTCTATTTATGGGGCCGGAGAGATAGCATAGAGGCAAGGCATTTGCCTTGCATGCAGAAGGATACTGGTTCGAATTCCAGCATCCCATATGGTCCCCCGAGCCTGCCAGAAGGGATTTCTGAGTGTAGAGCCAGGAGTAACCCCTGAGCACTATCAGGTGTGACTCAAAAACCAAAAAAAAAAAAAAAAAAAAAAAGTCTATTTATGTACCCAGTATTGCAGAATTACTTTTAAATACCATAATACCATTATATTTTTATTAACTTAACATTTTTGTTTTTCTTTAGAGGCTTACTCTTGGCTCTGTGCTCAGGCAAGGATCACTCCTGGCAGTGTTGGAAGTCAAACCCTTGTCAGCTGCATGCAAAGAAAGCACTTTAACTCATGTACTATCTCTCTGGCCCAAGAATATAGTTTACAAGAAGCTCAGTACTGAAGCTAACGTTGGAGAAGGAGAAAAGCAGAGGCAGACACGTTGAGTTTCAGCAGGGACTGAACAACACACAGTTTCATCAGCATCTTGGGCTTTCTACCGCCGAGCCACATCCCTAATGCTATGAGCCATATTGCTGCTGTCAATCTTGCAAACAGAGGATCCTTTCTATATCATTTGAAGATCTCATCCTTTAATACATGAGAAATACATCTGACTAACCAAATCCTCCTTTCTGTGGTTTAGATCTCAGATTAATTTGAACTTGAAAGACATGTTTCTGATCTTAGAAATCTTAGCATATTGTAGAAAGATACCACTTGTGGGAGGAGTGTAGTGTTCCAGCATCCCAGGATCTGAGCAAGCACCATTGTATCCTCAGATCCTAGCATTAAATCAGCAGGTCTAGCTGGAAGAATCACTGGAAGTGGCCCCTGGGCCTCCTTCAGCACTGCTTAGGAGAACCCCTCCAAGCCTCAGAGTGAAAAAGACCCTCTTACAGATTATCCTGATCTGAGACCTGGTACCAATATCTAACCATGGAACCACATTGGTCCGGGGAGGAAACTGGCAATTTATGTGACAACTAGAGGATGGACCTGACCACCTAACACAACTGTTGAGCAAAGTTGGAAACTTGTGGCATAAATGAACGTGCTTTTGGACTTTTTGCATATCAACAAAGCAATTAACACATTGTCACTTGACCATATTACTTATCAATTTAAAACCATTTCTTTATCTCTTGCCCTTCTGTACATTGAGCGCTCTCCTACCCAGAATCAGACAACTGGAATCCCCAGAAACAGCTCACCCCTCCTGTAGGTGAATACAGTTGTTGGGACAGAGGGAATGTGGGCCATTTATCAGAGATCAGCTAGACCTCCCTGGAGCTCAGTCTAGTTCAGAGAGATGAGGAATGTATTTGGTTCCCTTTTTAAGAGTGACCACACAGAGGCACAGGCACAAACTTGCAAACCTGAATCTGGAATATAACACTTAAAGTAATCTCTTACAAACATATATATGTATATGTTTACATATATATGTTACATATATGTATACATATATATCAGTGTATTATCCACAGTGTCCTTGATTTTCTTAAAAGGCAAAATGCATGGTTTGAGCCCAGGCATGCTTCTCTGAAGCCCCATAAGTTGGGGGGGGGGGTGTTAAGGGGGTTAGGGTCTTACCAAGGGAATGAGGTGATGAGTTTGTAAGTTATCTAACACCCTCAGCAGGGCCCAGGTCAGCTTTCCACACTCCAGTACTAAAATCTCCCCAGTAAAATGTATGATTATTCCTACGAAGTAGATAAATAATGGCTATAAATAGCCTCACACCAGTTCAGGTCAGTTTTGTTGCCAAATGAGTTCAAGTCAGGTCACATTCACTCTGCAATGAGTTATGGAACAAACTCTCTCTTTGGAGCTTTCTGGCTTTGGGGACTGAGGATGAGAAATTGGGGATCTGTTTGATAGAATATTCCCTTGGAGACTGTCATGTACTGTTTAGGAAAGGCAGCACAACACAACAAAACCTACCACATGTGTTCCATCGATTCATTGACAGATCATATCATTTCAGTAAATACTTACAAAACACAAGTGGGTGGGGGAAACAGGTAATTGAAGCAGTGGTAATCACAGGGACAGTGTGAAATAATTGCATGGAATTAGCAGCATGAAGAATAACAAAGATACGATTAGTGCTTAGTGGATACCTTTTGGGAAACAATCAACCAGAGATCTGTTATGAGAGAGTCATTCTCATTAGAGGCAGCCTCGCAGCCATAAAATACCCTTGATTAATGCAGAGCTGATTTCAGAGCTTCTCAGATTGAAATTGACCTTTAAAATCACTGGAGTCCAACCACCTCTTCAATCATTTGGGTCAGCAACCCTTCTTAAATAACAAAAGAAAGAAGAAAGTGTTAATGAGCTTCACCCCAGAAAGAACCACATAGAAGGAAAATGCCACAGTCTTTTTCAAGGGGTCTGTTGCTCTCTAGTTAAAAACTCCTGCCTTAGAAGCTTTGCCATATTTTAAAAAGAAATATAATGTCTGATAATGCACAGCAATCTTTGCTCCCTGGACAGTGGTTTTGTTTAAAGTTGCCTGAGAAATTGACTGTGTTCTAGGTTTCAGCAGCTTATGTGACATGGATCTTAACTTATCATTTTTCTATGCATTGTTGATGATAAATATCTTTGAACTCATTGGGATCCCACTTCCATCTTTATCTTAAAGATGAAAATAGGAGACACTGACATTTTTATGTTTTGCTTTTTTTGTGTTTTTACATTCCACATTAGGTATAACTCAAAGTGACATTTAAAAAAGAAAGAGGAAAGAAATTCTCCAAAAAAAGGCATAAAATTCCTACTTGTAGATGTCTCAAGCGTCAATTTTCAACTTGACATTAACTGGGAAAGGAAATGATGAAGTGCATTCTCTAAGTGTGGAGCTGTCACCTGAGAAAAGATTTGTATTCAACTCTGACATCATATCATGACTTTGATTTGCTAGTATCAGGCATACAATTTATTCTCTATGTTGTCTTTTTGGGGGAGGGTAAAGGAGTAGGTGCACCTGACTATGCTCAGAATTTACTCTTAGAGGGTCAGGAGAGATAGCATAGCTGTAGGGCATTTGCCTTGCATGCAGCTGATCCAAGAGGGACCCAGTTCGATTTCCAGCATCCCATGTAGCCTACAAGGGGCAATTTCTGAGTGCAGAGCCAGGAGTCATCCCTGAGCACCGCTGAGTATGGCCCAAAACCAATCAATCAATCAATCAAAGTTTTTTTTTAAAAAAAGAATTTACGGGGCCCGGGAGATAGCATGGAAGTAAGGCGTTTATCTTTCATGCAAAAGGTCATCGGTTCGAATCCCGGTGCCCCATATGGTCCCCCGTGCCTGCCAGGAGCAATTTCTGAGCATGGAGCCAGGAGTAACCCCTGAGCGCTGCTGGGTGTGACCCAAAAACCAAAAAAAAATTAAAAAAAAAGAATTTACTTTTGGCAGTGCTCAGGGACTGTATGCCATGCAAGGGATTAAGTCTGTGTCAGGCAAGTACCCTACTTCCTACACTATCTCTCCAGCCCCTCTTTGACATCTTGAGGCATCTGATAGAAGATTCTGGGTGTTGGGGCCCGGGAGATAGCATGGAGGTAAGGCGTTTGCCTTTCATGCAAAAGGTCATCGGTTCGAATCCCGGTGCCCCATATGGTCCCCCATGCCTACCAGGAGCAATTTCTGAGCATGGAGCCAGGAGTAACCCCTGAGCACTGCTGGGTGTGACCCAAAAACCAAAAAAAAAAAAAAAAAAGAAGATTCTGGGTGTGTTGTAAACACATCTCCTCCAGGGCACCAATCTCCTTCACAGCACTCTCCCCATCTCAGTGATTATAAGAGCAGTGAGTCCCCCACCCAATAACTCCACACACTCCAATAGGTCTACACAAAAGTTATGAGCCCCTGGGAAAGAAACGAGGGTGCAAAGAACTAGAGCAGGGACTAGGCATAGGTGAAGCTCCTGCCTGCAGCCAGCTTCCATGTGGGGAGGCTAATCTGAAGAGAACCAGATCAAAGGGCAAGCTGGCTGCCTACTGAAATCTCACCCTGTTGCTAGGCTTCGTCCAACAGTGCGCCACCCTTCGTGCGTACACATAGGACTGTGCAAAGAAAAGAACAGGCAGCCAGCCCAGCACTGAGCAGTCACTCACACCCTCCTTGCACGCAGCCCTTACTGGGCATGGCCCTGAGTGGGGAAAGTGACTCAGGGTTCTCTGCAGGTCAAGTGGCTGGGGGCTCTGGAGCCTCCCTTCATATTGTTCCCCTTGAGGGCCTCTTCTGCCCTGCATGGAGAACAGCTCGATCATAATAACTTGACTTCTTCATTTGCTACTACTCAGTGCCAGAAATAGACCAGAAAGAAACATGGCAAAATCCGGTTGAAAAAAACCTGCTAAGTAAAGATCAGATTCAGCAGGTCGTATGCTATTCCATTGATAGGAAATAGCCAGTGCTGACCAGGCCACACAACCTAAATCTGGTGCTTTACAGAGGCTATAAGGAGGTAGAACTGCTAAAGCTTCAAGGAGAAGGGGCTCCCTCTGAGGCAGAGGGGCATGATCCTGGAAGGCACCATGATCGCATAAACTTTTGTTGTATTATATCATGGGGAGGGGGCACAGGGTACCACCCAGCAGTTATAAAGAAAACTTGAACACACAGTCACTGAATTATGCAGTTTGAAATATACCAAATAGTGACTTGAGGCGTTTTAAGACCTCAGCTAGCTGTGCTCAGGATTTTCTTTTAGTCCTATGTTCAGAAATCACTCCTAGCCATGCATAGGGGCCCATGTGGGGTACTGAGATTGATATCAAGTCAGTCACATGCTAGTCTGGTACCCTATTATCTACTATATATCTATTATATCTCTATCTCTACTAGCCCCTAAATGATGAATTTTATAGTATATCCATTTTACTTCTGTTTTATAAACAAGATTTTTTAGAGTCTTAAGTCTTATGGTTTTTATAGTTAGATGAAAACATAAGGCAGAAAAGGAGTGAGAGAAGGGAAAGAAGTATAGTCTACTTTCAAATATAGGCAGAGTTAGGGGTTGAGAGATAATACAGTGGGCAGGGCACTTGTCTTGGATGCAGCCACTCCAGGTTCAAAAAAATCCCTGGCATCCCATATGGTCCCTCAGGTAATTATGAAGTACAGAGTCAGGAGTAACTTCTGGATATTGCTGGGTGTGGCTCAAGAAACAATAAAACAAAACAGGTAGATTTATTTCTTATCCAAGAAGAAAGCAAGCAGGGAAAAATTGTCATCTTCCTGGGTCTTCCCTCACTTCAGATAAAGGGAGTGAAAGCAACAGCGAGAACCTGGGACCTGGTCTGGGATATGCATCAGGTCTGAATCTGGTTCTGCAGACTGGACTAAAGTCACTTCATTTGCTTGAACTAGCTTTCACACCAGTAAGACAAGCCTGGAAGTACATAGTGATGTTCTCTCTAAGAGAGATATGAAAAAAGTGAAATTATCAGCACTAACAGCTGGAAGGCAGGGCACCATCTTAATAAAGTCTTAAAAGTGTCTCTGAATTTGGCAAGGCATCGTTGATGATGAGGGTTTTAGGATCTATGGTCATTGGATCACAGAATAGAACAGAGATGGGGCAGAAGCTAAAGTCTAATAGTGTAGTGTTGGAGGGCACCATGGGGTGAGAGTCTTGAAACATGTTTGGACCAGTCAGTTATCGTTTAAATAGCAAACTAATGGCTTGTGCCTCAGTTCAATTGATCTGCAGCAATTTCCTGAATCAAACTGCAGTTATTTATTGGTTGACAGTCTTATCATTCCTGAGGGAGAGGTTTCTAGAATAAACAACTAAATCATGTTGACACGAGAGGTCTCACTCAGTTCTCTAGAAACTAAGTTCTATCACGCTTGATGTAGGGCATCTTTGTTCTCAGAGATTCTGTCATCTGCCTACACTAAACACAGGGCCAGCACTCACAAAACACCTCAGTTTCTCTCATGGTCCTATGATGCCCCCAAAAACCTTACTTCTAAGTAGTATATATCAGCTTGAGCTAGAACCCTGTCTTCTGCCTTACTTTCAAGAACCTTTCCAAGAATGCCCTCAATTCAGAGGGTCCCCTTTCTTCAGAGCCACATCAATGAACTCACCCTAATAATGAGTTCCAAGTGCTCTCTTGACCCAAGCAAAATTGAAGTAAGTGGGTGGAACTGGTACCCAGCCCTGGGTGTCAACTTTCCTGCCACTTGATTTGGGACCTGTGACCCACAATTGACCTCAGCCAAATGGACCATGTTAGTGCTTCTCAACCATTTGAATCATTTTTCAAATTAAGTTAATAAGCTCAGAGGTCCAGACTCTGCTTAGATTTCTTTTCTAAAGGAGGACAAAGATGAAGTTTTCTGTTTGGTTTCCACATATCCCTTATCTTCTGGGAGGAGCTGGATATGGCTCTGGGAGGCTGAGTCGCCTTTCCTGGGGAAACTGGGTTTAACTTGCTTCAAGAAAGAGCCTGGAACCCCACGGGGTACATTTTCCAACCACAGAGGTTCCTTCTTGTTTCCATGGGTTTCCATGCAGAGTTTGGTTTGATGGAACCTAAATTATCCTGCCAGCTCCTTGCTGTTAAGGATCTCCAGCCCCTCTCCTGGACAGAACTGGGGGCATTTTTAGTTCTTCTGTTCTACCTGATTTACTATCCAGAGGTTCTGTCAGTATCTGTGTTATGGAATAGTCATTTGAGTGATCTAGTCATTTGTGCTGTTGACTTCCAAGAGGCAGTTAAATTCATGACCAAAGAGATTCTGAGTAACTCTTATTCTGGAAGTTTTCAAAGAAGACATTAGGGAGAGGAAATTAGGTCTGTGGATAAGGCATTGACTGTGGGATGGATTCAAGTGACTGTAAGTTTAGGGGGAGTCTTTTTAAATTTTGTTTTTTGTGGAGGTTATATGTTCTGCAAGACTGTACATGAACTCAGGGGTACAACATTCCCACCTCTTGACTACCATCAAAATGCTAGCTTTCCTCCACCTTAGTTCATAGGCCTCTCTAATCCACTCCACGTGGAGTTGTTTTAGATGTCTTAATCATAGTCCTGGAGTTTGTAAAAAGCTGCTGGCTGAATGGAATAATAACTAAAGACTTATCTTAACACCAATCCCAGTTCCCCACCCACCTACCCTCAAACATGCCATCTTAGCAGGCAGAAAATGATAATTTTCTATTGCTTGTTACAACAAAAATGGGAAGTAAAATTATTTTTTAAATGTTCAATAAAAGAAGACTTGTGAAAATTGTTATCTCACAATGGGGTTATTGAAGTAATTGAGATTTACTAAGTTGTTTGTTGCTAACTGAATCTTCTGTGTTACTGTTTTTGCCTTTCTGTTTAATGGGTTTTGATGCTACTTTCCCATCTAATTTGGTATTCTCCTACTGGGCTGTCAGTATTGTGGAGTTTGGAGGTGTCATGTGGCTATGTATGTGTCTATGCACTCTAGGAACTTCGGGGCTGAGATGATTCAGGGGATTTTCAAACTTTTCAGTGTCTTTTCAAACTTATTTATGAACTTATGAAACTGAGCCATTTATATGGTAGAAGTGAGCCTTCTTGAGTAGTCTTAAAACTGATCAGGGGCCCGGGAGATAGCATGGAGGTAAAGCGTTTGCCTTTCATGCAAAAGGTCATCGGTTCGAATCCCGGTGCCCCATATGGTCCCCCATGCTTGCCAGGAGCAATTTCTGAGCATGGAGCCAGGAGTAACCCCTGAGCGCTGCCAGGTGTGACCCAAAAACAAACAAAAAAAATTAAAGATCATATTTAAAGAAATGATTATTGGTCTACACTGAAATGCACATATATGAATATAAATGTATAAAAATTCGATGTACTTATAAAAACTATACAATCAATAGAAATGCTTTAATTTTAAAATATTTTGTATAATTAAGTAATATATATTGTATTAGATTTAAAGTTTTTTCTGATAGTAAATGTCAAATAATGTAAAGAAAATATAATAAGTTAATTATATAAAAAAGAATAAACATAACAAATATATAAGCACTTTCTTATAAAAAAAACTGATCAAAGTCCATTCATTTGTACCTTTCTATGCAGAATAATTTTATTGTGTAACATGCTGAAATCAGATACTAGTTAGGTCAAGGAAACAAGCAGTGCTACACGGTCAGGCCTCCAAGGAGCACACAGCCCTTTGGAGGAAACAGTAACCCATGAAGACTTTATCAAGGACCCTGCCCCCTTTCTCTAAAAAAAAGAAAAAAAAGAGGAAACTGGTTCTGAAATAATCAGGAACTGTCAGGGGAAGCATTTGCAGCAGTGGGTCGAGTGAGTTCCAACTTGGCTGATGACTAGCTTGGAGCAAGACATAAGGGTCTTTCAAGCAGAAAATGAGTCTTTCCTGAGGTGCAGGGAAGAATAGGGTGGGTTCAGGAGAGAGAAAGAATATCTGGCTGGCTGGGTAGAAAACTTCGAACCTGGAACATTTGAGATGATGCTGAACTTTTCTGCCAAGTTTAGGCTGGGAGGAAGTTTTGATGTCACCAAGAATTTGGGACATCACATCATAGTCTAAGGAAAAGGCCATTGAAGGCTTTAAATAGGAGAATCCCAGAGTCTATTACATACCCTACATAAAACAGAGGATGGACTAGAGAAGAAAGGGAAATGGTCTAGAGAAATAGAGAAGCCCTAAATTGCAGAGATGCTTAGCAACTTGCTTTTTTAGGGGGCAGGGGATTTGAGGAGAAGTCAATAAACAGCTTTATGTATGGTTTGAAGTCCTTGAGCCTTGAGCTTGATGTGAATGCCCAGGTAGAGGTAAGCAGCAAACAGCGAAGACAGTGCAACCGAAAGAGGGTATGAGATTCATTGGAATGATTGGGGTTGGTGGGGAGGGTTGATAGCCCTGGGTGCAATTGAGAACTCCTTTCTGCTTATTCACTTAATGAAGATAGATTTCAAGGGGGTAAAGAAATTTCATATTTTTAGCAATACAGTAATTTCATTAATTTTTATTTTGGAAAAGGGGAAGTAGGCTAAAGAAATTTGGGAACCTCTGAGGAGGTTAACAAAGTGTGGCTCGGGGAGGTGAACAGAGTGTGGCTTGGTCTAGGAAGTTATAAAGTTTGTCTCTATAGAAAGATAAACAACTTGCACAAACCCACTATAAGAGGATAATGATGGGAGAAGACAAAGAGTAGGCAGGAAAGCAGTGACAGCACAGCGTCCCCTTGGCTGCTTTGAGTATCATATTATTTCTCATATTCTAGACCATCATGCACTGATGCCAAGTTAACCGAGAATTATTTCTATACTCATAGGAAAGATGAATTTCAGGATCATTGGTATAGCAGATCCTTCATTAACTTTGTTTTCTTATATTTGATTGTGTTAGTGTTGAATAGAGAGAAAAATCAATGGCCTGGCCTCTGTCTGCAGTTTTCACTTTACCCACATCTGCCTTAATTTGCATTAGATACTCTGGTTTCTTATCATCTGGAGCATGAAGCCAATTAGGGTTCAATCCTATGTACCTCATCTGGTCCCCCAAGCATTGCTAGGAGTGATTCCTGAGCAGAGTCATAAGTAAGAGCTGAGTACTATCATATGTGGCCCTGAAATCAAATCAAAAAACAAAAATGAGACTGGAGCATAATACAGTGGGTAAGCACTTACCTAGCATGAGGCTAACCTGGGTATGTGGCTGACCCAGGTTGGATCTCTGGCATCCCAGAAGGTCCCCTGAGCGCCTTTAAGAGTGATTTCTGAATAAGTGGAGAGCCAGGAGTAACATCTGAGAAGCACTAAGCATGGGCCTCAAACAAAAAAAAAGAGATTGAAGTTTATGGGCATGCCTTACTTGTCCAGTGGGATGAGAGGAGGAGTGAATGCAATGGAAGAGCATCCTGTCTGCCTCTGGCCCACCTGAAAGTCTGAGTCACTGGGAGAGTTTGTGGTCCTGAGAGTCCCAGCTGGATTAATCCCTGGGAAAACAAATGAACACAAATTATAGTTTCAATATTAGAAACATAATATTAAAAATGTTTCAATATTAGGAATTTTGAAGTCAATGATGCTTTAATGGCCAGAACTATGCCAGAGAAACGTAACTCTCCATGTCAGTGAGCTTATGGCCTAAGAAAGTGTCTAACTCTCCATGTCAGTGAGCTTATGGCCTAAGAAAGTGTCTTACAAATTGTGTCATTAAAAGTTGTATTTCCCAAGAAAGGGCCAATAATGTCAAGTAAGAACTTACTGAATATATTTTTTGTGAATACATATATGTGTGATGTGTAGGAATATTCACCAACATATGTAATGCAATGCATATGTGACATGTATAAAGCTATACCTTTTTATGTGTGCATTCATGCATAAGTGCAAAATGTTGTAACATGTATAACTATACAGTCACACATACAATCCATGCATATTGCTGTGAGCATAAAATACATGTGTATGTCTGCATTCATTCTACATATGTGTCCTACACATGTGTGTAGACATGTGCATATATTCATGGACACTGAACATGTCTTATGTATGGTATCTGCATATAGATGTGTATAGTTATCCTTCCATACATGCACTACCTGCTTGTATGTGATGTGTGTTTTATGCAAGTGTATATAACAATACATTTATGTGTGTGCATTCTGCACATGCGAGTTTTGAAGATGTGTAACAAGTTGCACATTTCTACATGAACAAGTATGTGGTGTGGTATTCATACACGCATGTGCGTTCTGCATATTAAAGTGTGTAAATATCTGTACATCCTTAGTTTAGGTAAAGGTGACACTTTTGCTTCCAGCCAGGGGAATCGCCTAGGCACACCTATGGAAAGTTTTTCTTTCTTTACCATCCAATATATGCAGGACTTTCCCCTACGTCCCTGGAAGAATGTGTTTGGCCCCGAGGCCTTGGTATCAGACACCAACATATTTCTGACTCTGGAAGTGCCACTGGTAGAATAAAGAGCCTGAGAACCGGAACTGCTGCCAAAAATAGCAGGGTGAATTCACCCCGTTGCAGAAGGTCACTCGTTTCAGAACAGGGTGCAGGCAGATTGAAGTCAACTTGTGGCACGGCTGCCTCCATGTCTGTTGCATAACTTGGGCTCTTGGTTCCCTTGACTGAGAGCCGGTGTTGATCAGGCAGTTTCTGTTCCTCTGGGTGATGCCATTTTCCAGCTATATCCAATCCATCTCTGTGATCAGTTTGGTTCCCCCTCAGTCTCCTTTCTCCTCTCCATTACCTGGTGGGTGGGGATTCTATTTTTAATGAACAGTTATAGTCTAAGAGCTGTCAGCTGTCATATTTTAAATGTCTGTTAAAAATAGAAGCCCCTGACGTGTAGTCATTAGACAACAGAAAAGCATCAACATTGGGGAAAGAAAGTAACAAGAGGTGATCATTACCTCTGGATCTATCTGGGCACCTCGTATCCAGAGATGGTCACTGTCAGAGTCACTGTTAGAGGCTTACAGAAAAGGGGGGAAAGTTTACATGAAGCTATTCTGCTGACCCACAGCCAACTGCAACCTTGCAGACACCAGCTCACACTCCTGACCACAGCTCAACAGGTTCACTCTCTTCCCCATTCTTCCTTTCTCCTCTCTCTCTCTCTCTCTCTCTCTCTCTCTCTCTCTCTCTCTCTCTCTCCTTCTGCCCTCCTTCTTCCCTCCCCCTTTGCCTTATCTCCAGCTCTTGTTGAAACGGGAAAATGATCTCCTGCCTCTCAGGAGGGCCCTTTACCTTTCTGGTTCTGGCATTTCTCTTGCACTTCACTCCCATATTACTTCAGGAGTTACTTCAGGAGATCTGGGGAACTGTGAGGCAAGGACTCTCCTACCACCTCATGAGTTGAGGAGGTTGAGTTTAATAGAACTGGCCCCATAATTCAAAACAGGGGGCTGGCTCTGGGTTGCTGGAAACTGGCTCATCCTGCCCAGTGTTCTCTCTCCCTGCTCTCCAGACCAAGCTGGACAGCCCCCACTAAGCTGGCAAGGCAAGATATCCTACGTTTAAGAGATCTCAAGTAGGGGCACCCCTTCCCGCTTTACCTTCTGCCAAGCTCTTAAATTCACCCCAGGCTTCCTTACTCTGGTATGGGAAAGCATGGCTTTTGGTACCAAATATTTATCCCATTATTAGGGGATGAGAGCTGCATTTACTCCAGTGGTCCCAGGCTCTCCCGTTTGCAGAACTCACATGTGCAGAATGCACACACATGTATGTATTGTTATGCATACTTGCATAAAACACATATCGCACATAAGCATGCAGTACATGTATGATGGATAGCTATCCACATCTATATGCAAAATACCATACATAAGATGCATACAGTGTCCATGAATATATGCACATATCTATACACATGTGTGGCCTCACCCCTGCATTTCAAGTGTGCTGAGGAGCTGGAGAGACTTGGGATATCCAAAGGCACATCTGTGTTGATAAGGACTGCATCTGTCTCTCCAACAAATGTCTTCTGCATTCACTCAATTTCCTTTTCAAACCCATACTTTCTCCCGTTTCTCCTACATTCTAGGAGTGTTCTGTGCTTCATTTATTTTTCTGAGTGCTTGATCCCCTCAGAGGGTCCTTCCCAGAGTCTTAATCCCTCTCTCCATGGTACTTTTCCACGATTTCTCCTGCTTCTGGGCGTGCCCAAGATTCCTTTCCAGGAGGATGTAGTAGACTGTTACTGAACTTAATGGAGCAGAAGGCCTTGAAATAGCAGCTCCCGAATGTCATTAGCAAGCACTGGTGGAAGGGAGGGTGCTAGGAAGTGTCTGGACTAATTGATAATCTCTCCCAAATTAATTGAAAGCGTCTCTGCCATGTGGATGAAATGTTTATTGAAGCCTGTCTGTGTGCCTGACTCCTGAAGCACAAAGCACTCCTAAAGAACTTGCCATCTGACTGCAGGCCAAAGACTAGTTAAAGAAAATGGGATTCATCTCCCCAAGGGTTAAGATATGCAGACTGTGACTCCATGACTCTGCTGTTGGATGTGCTTCAGGTACGTGCTCACAATAGAAAATGAGCTACTATTTCCTGGTTAACTTGAGACATAAGTTCATCATCATCTAGGAAAGCTGTAGCATGGGGCTAAAGACCTGTCAGGATTTTTTTCTGTTGTTTCGGTTTTCATCTATTTAAACCTCATTTTTACATCTTTGAAAACGTTCACCAAAAATATAACCACGATGACTCCAAATAGTACCTTTTCTTGCAAATAGCCTTTTATTTTTTTCCTTTCACATTACCCACTAGTTCTTTTGATGCTATTTTGAAAATAGCATGTTAGATGCTATTCCAAAATGCATGTTGTATAACAACACTCTTCTTAGGTTTTTTACTTTGGGAGAATCCAAATAATGATCTTCCCTGTCTCTTCCTGCTTCTGAAATGCATCTTCTGGGAGCCCTGAAGAAAAGACCTTCAAGAAGTCCAAAAGAAAAGTCTCCATAAACTTCACAGCTGACTTCAGACTTTGAAGAAGAAAAGACAAGAGAACGGTACGCAGAGGCCCTTCAACATTCCTTTTTCAGCTTGTAGCTCTGCAGATAAGTTTTTCCATGAGGCGGTCCAACCCTGTGGCCTCAGGACCTGTTTTGTTGTGTTATTTAAACAAGTCAGTAAACTAACTGGAATTTCTATCAAGTCTGGTAACTCATTACAAATGGGTGCAAATGTAGCCAGACATGCTAATGTCTTACTAGAAAACAATTTATATTCATAGAATCATGGAATCCCAGAGTTGGAAGGACCTCACCCGTCATCAAGTCCAAACACTAGGCTTAGCTGTGAACTGTTCCCTTTGAAGGAGTCCATTTTCCAGGACTGTTGAGCTGAGATCAGCCCAGGGAATTAGCTATTCTTCACTTTAACTCTTTGTCACCTCCTTGGTGGCCATTTCTAATGGATTCTGAATGATGAATGATAGTTTGGTAATTTGTCAGGAGTAGAGTTTTTTTAATTCCATATTTAAAGATAGATGCCAGCATTATTATTTTCATCTTTTGTATAAGGAGATTAAGGCCCAGAAACTGAGAAACCCGACTTTGAATACACAGACATCAGGTACTAAAGACTTCATCCTTCTCTTTCTACCATACTATACCAGGAAAATATTTGTATAAATCCACAAAAGGAGTAGAGGGGGAAGCAACAGGTCTAATGAGATTGAAATGGAGTTCGAATAGGATGACCTGAAACTAGATATGGGATTCTATTTCTCTCCATTCTGAGTTTTCTTTTCTTTATGTGAAAATTCCAGCCCAAGTGTCATTTTCTAAACCTTCTAAGTTTCAGAAGACAAGAAAATGAGAATTCCCTCTGCCAGTTACTCATGAAACTGGAGGAGTAATTTCAAATGGCAGAGCCGCAAAGCCTACCACGACAAAGCAAAGATGTGAACTAACTGCAAGTGGCACTACAGATTCAAGAAGCAGGACAGCCGATGAGGGTCTGTGCAGAAAGACACATTCTCAGAGAAACTCAGGAAATGGGGAATGGGAATTCTTCAGAGGAGGGGGGGGGCGGTTCATGTCTGCTCTACAATTTAGGGGACCAACCTCATGGGAAAGGAAGAGCTCATCTGTGCTGCCACAACACCATGCAGAAAGCCCTAGTGAAAGCTTCAGGCAGAAGCCTGAAAGTGAATTTAATGGTCAGCAGAAAGGCAGAATAGGCCAAATCCACTGAATTAAGAACTAATAGGGGAGACCCTGGTTTTAAGCACCTCCCTGTATTTAGTGTTCCTCCAAAGCTTAGGTCCTTGTGCAGGAACATATTTTTGGACAATGAAATAATATCAATGATGCAGAAAACATACACAGGAAGTAGGGATTCCAGAGCAGGGAATGAAGGTACAAGAGCCAAGGAGGAAAACCCAGGAGGGACTAACTACTAGAAGTGACCCAAGCACTGGCTTCTGCCTAGGGCTGTCTGACTTATTCTGATCCAAGAATGCCACAGAAGAGCCTGGTACAAAGGTCAGAATCGATTTCTATCACTGCAGCTTTATTTATTTCCCTCCCCTGGAAGCCTCTGCTTTCATGGTTGGCAGAGTCATAATTGAGTTCGATCAAGCTCAGTAGGGTTTGCCTTTTCCTTAAAATGTTGCATTTTATGAAATAGGAAGATAAGGAAACTTGAAGAGTAAAATTAATTAGAAAGAGTGAGCTCAACACCACCACCACCTATAAGAAGAGGCACATAATGACTTTTGTCCATTTAAGAAATGTCTAATAAAAATAAAAGATAATAAATTTGAGGCCCCTGGGCTCACTGCTCAGTACCATCCCCCCTTTTCCCCCAGAAACTGCCTCTGTTAGCATCTTTTCTGAGGTTTTATACTTGTACCATATATGCAAATGGATATATCAGAAAATATTGCTTTGTTATTTTTAAAATCTTACAGGCACAATATTTTAAGATTTTAAGTATTTCCTACAATTTGTTATTTTACAGTCTAATTTGTTTTGGTTTGGGGGCCATATCTGGCAGTGTTCAGTATTTAGTCCTGCCTCTGTACTGGGGGCTGCAGGGAGGTCACATGTGGCATTGTTGTTTGAATTGACCAGACTAGGCCATTTGCAAGCCCTTTAACATCTGTACTAGCCAATCTATTTTTGAGGTCTGGTAGCTGACCACTGATTTTAATAATTTTTTAAAAATGACTCCTATAGAGCAAATGTTCCTATTAGAAAATGAAAGACTAAAGTGGTTGCAATTATGGACATACAAAAGAAAATTGAAAGCACTCTATTGCATTTCCAAAAGAGTATCATGAAGAGTGATCAAATTAAAATATTTTAAATTAATTTAACTTAAAAAACATAACATTTAAAAATGGCAGTGAATTTCAAGCAGTCTATTTTATAGAGCTAGTTTTATTCCAATGAAGATGCTTTGCTAATGGCAAAACACATACATTTCCTGCCAGACATATCTTTTCATCCCTTAGTCCACAGAGTTCATTAAAATAGAAGGAAGTAAGGACTTAAGTTTTCCCCTTTTCCAAGACTTCCAACTTGTTCTTACTCTGTCTCCTTATTTCTCATCATAGTTTGTCACATCAACACATGGCAAGATACTCTCCATCCCTTCCATCATGCAAAGTCAGGGAGATCTCCATTATTTTTCTTGTATTTGTCTCTGATTATTTTACTGCAAAGCAATATTCTTTGGGAAGAGTTCATTTTGGTGAAAAGAGGTTGACACTAGAGCCTAACAATGTTTTTGGAGTCTGAAGGTCTGTGATGTAAACACCGAAGTTTGTTTGGAAAAGGTTTTCCTAATCCTCTGCATAAATATACACATTTTACCTCATTTCCAAGTCATGTGCTTTGAAGTTGCAGATCTTCCAGAGTTATTATCTGGGAGGGACTAGTAAATGTGCCATCTGTGAGCTTAAATTCTAGCACACCCCTTTCTCATTTTCAAATTGGTGGGAGCTGGGGCTCAGGGAACAGATTTAGCCCATCTTGCTCCATGAAAGCATGCTCCATGTGTCATCCACTTTGGAAGGAAGCCAACTCCCCATTTCTAATCCACCTCTGGCACGAGCACAGAGAAAGCTGAAGTAGCAGGGATGTTTGCAAGCTCCAACCTTTCAATTTGGCCTTCTTTAGCTGTTGTTTTTGTTTTGTTTGCTTTTTTTGTTTGCTTTTTTTAAGGGTTATACCTGGCTCTGTGCTCAGGGATCACTCCTGGCGGTGCTTAGACAATATGAGGTGCCAGGAATTGAACCCAGGTCAGCTGCATGCGAGGCAAGTATTATCTCTCCAGCTATACTCTATCTCCAGCCCAGTCAAGATGTCATGATGAAATCGTTCGGGCTTTTTGAGTCAATAGCTGGGCCTCTCTCAGTTCTGGGCAGTCTTTCACCATTTTACTCCATGGAGATTATCTGGGTCATGCTATCTTTTACCAAAGCTTCTTTCGACAATTTGCCCTGCTTTATTTTCTCCATTTTTATCTTTAAAAAAAAAATCGAACGAAGCCTGGAAACTACAGAGTGCCCAGATGCCCATTTGTGCCTGGTCAGCTCTGCCTCACTCAGCCTTTCCCTGCCTGCTGCTGCATCTCTGTTTTCAGCTCCAGACAGTTCCTTTGACCTTGAAGACAACCTACTGGGGGAAATTCCTACTTTCCCACCTAAAGTCATTCTTCCTGGTAGCTCAGTAGGGCCTGTAAACTAAAGTATTTCCACTGGGAAACTGTAATTCCTGACTTAAAGATGGGTGGTCTCGGGCCCTAAAACACGCTGTTTTATCTTCTTCAACAATTCGAATGCTTAACTATTCCTTTCAGGACTTTCTCACTCAGGTGACTGCGGGTAGCGCTGGGCTGTGTTCCATCCCAAGGAAGTTCTTTCATCCAAATGGCCTTTCCCAAATCTTCTCCCTCCACACCTCTTTCCTGTTTGGGCATGGGACAAGGGAAGGGTGGGGAGGCAGATAAGGAAGCAATAGGTGTGGGAAGGATTGGGTTGCTGATCCCATAGGCCCAGCTTGACCTCTGCAGACCTCCCTGAACCCATACATCTGGCAGCAACCAAGTTGGGGATCACACCTCCTCACACCTAGAGGAGGCAACTGTGTCTTGTCATAGTTCCTTGGTTAGTGTCTGAGCAGCTGCTGATGTGGCCAAGAAACTCTCTGAAGACATTACAGTCCCTGAGGTCTACCTGCTCTATACTGGCACATCTCTTCTTCTATTGGACACCTCAAATACTAGCACATAAGGGGCCAAAGAGATAGCATAGCTAGTAGGGCTCTTGATTTGCACACAGTCAATCTAGGTTTGATCCCAGGCTTCACACATGATTCCCTGAGCCCTGCAGGAGTGATTACTGAGTGTAGAGCCAAGAGTGACCCCTGAGCATTACTGAGTGTGGCCTCAACCCTGCCCACCCCACGAAAAAAAAAAAAACCCACAAACATACTAACATATTTGCTTAACTGACTAAATCCTATAATACCTACATTCATGTCCCTGCAATGTAAACTTAAGAGTTCAGATTTATAGGCAGTCTTTTCCCTCCTGGCCTAGGGTCAAAGTTCTGTGTTAGAAAAGTACTTAATCTCCCCTCTCCCTTGCTCCTGTTGGGAATGCTTGTGTTACTCCCTTAAAATATATTTGAGTCCCGTTTCTCCTTGCATTCAGTTTTAGTTGTCTTGGGTTTTGGTTTTAGTTTTATTTTTTACTTTTTTGTTTTTGGATCATGGGACTCATGGGTCTGTGCTCAGAAATCACCCTAGGGCGGGCTTGGGAGACTATACGAGTTGCCAGGAATCAAACCAAGGTCCGTCAACATTGTCTAAGTGTAAGGCAAATGCGCTACTGCTGAGCTATCGCTCCAGCAGTAAAATCCCATGATTTTAGTTTTAACACCATTGATTTGACTTAATTTTTATAATTTGTAGAGTAGCCCTGTGCCTGACCAGAGTTTTGGTTTTATGCTTCTTCAGTTATTTACTGCATGTAGCCAACAGGCTATTTTTTTGTTGTTAGTTTGTTTTACTTCTGTTTTGTTGTTGTTGTTGTTCACATCTGGCAGCACTTAGGGGTTACTCCTGGCTCTGTGCTCAGAAATTACTGCTGGTAGGTTCAGGAAACCATATTGGATTCTGGGAATCAAAGCTGGATCAGTCAGGTGCAAATGCCCTATCCACTGTGCTATTGCTTCAGCCCCAAGCTATGGCTCTTATTACTAAATAATTGATAGGGAAGCATGTTGACAATCTAAAGGACTCATTATCAAGGGGAGGGACCTTACATCAAAACCCAGATGTTCCATAAACCTTTGAAATAGAGTCAAATGTAGCCCCCTAAAATCTCAAGCTAACAAGGGCCTACACAGAGAGCAGAACTAGGATACCCCCGGATAAGGTACTCTATCTGGGGTGCCATGATCCCCCAAGGCATCTAAGCTTTGTCTATAGCAGGGGTGGCCAACACGCGTTGAGCAGCATGAGGCTCCCGGCCAAAATGAATGCGACTCTTTGCCTCTTATCATTATTTTGTATCCTGTGGCTCTTTGCCAAGTTTGGATTTTGTTCTGCTGCTTCTGAGGAGGGACCTCTGAGGAGAGATCTCCGAGCGCGTAGTCCCACCCCCAGGCTGCTGCATCCCATCTCCCATCCCTCGGAAACAACTGCACAGGCCAGGGAGCTAGGGGTCCGTGTGTCACATGTTGGGTCCCGTCTTGCCATTAGTTCTTAGTGTGGAGGACGCAGCACAGCCTCACCATCACTGCAGGATTTTGACCCTCACTCAAAATGGTAAAATGCAATATGTGTTTAATAGATTATTGTTAAAATTAGATGCTTTTGGGAGTGTGTTTTGGCAGGTCACTGCGTGGTGTGGCTCTCTGACTCTCACAGTTTAAAATTTTGGCTCTTTGGGTCGAACTTGTTCGCCACCCCTGGTCTATAGTGTGTAGGTCATTGTGTTGAAAGATGTATATATAGATGCACCTACACAATCATTTCCCAAAGTGGTTGTTGCTTCTGTCATGAGCAATTCTACAGGGGAAAAAATGAAAATGTGAATCTGGCTGAGAGGTTAAGGTTAAGTAAGATGAGCTGAGCATTCGTC
>PVKC010004067.1:0-36782 GCA_004027635.1 Crocidura indochinensis | reverse complement strand
TTTTTTTTTTTGGTTTTTGGATCACACCCGGCAGTGCTCAGGGGTTACTCCTGGCTCCATGCTCAGAAATTGCTCCTGGCAGGCACGGGGGACCATATGGGCCGGGATTCAAACTGATGACCTTTTGCATGAAAGGCAAATGCCTTACCTCCATGCTATCTCCTGGGCCCCTAAGTTGTTTTTATTTGACTTTTGTACATGATGTTAAATAGAGGTCCAAATTACTTTTTTGCACGTTGCTGTGTAGTTTTTCCTATACCAATTGTTGTAGAGGTTTTTCTTGCTTCAGTTTGTATTTCTTGCCTCTTATATGAGTTTATTTACTTTTATACCTGAAAATCCCCCAGGGATTGCTTTAGCTATTCTTGGATATTTATTATTATTAAATACTTTCAAGAGTGTTTGATTTCACTCTTGATATTTATTTCTTTGGAATATATCCTGGATATTTTTATAGGGGTTGCATTAAATTTGTACAGTACTAGGCTGGAGCAGTGGTACAGTGGTAGGGCATTTGCCTTGCATACGGCTGACCAAAGACTGACCACGATTCAATTCCCCAGCATCCTATATGGTCCCCCAAGCCAGGAGCGATTTCTGAGCACATAGCCAAGAGTAACCCCTGAGCCTCACTGGGTGTGACCCCAAACAAAAAACAATTGTACAATACAATACTTTGAAGAGTATTGCCATTTTAATGGTGTTAACCCTTACAGTCCATTAGAAGGTATGTGTCTCTATTTCCTTTTGTTCTCTTTGATTTCTTGAAGCAGTGTTTTGTAGTTCTCTTTGTATAGGTCATTGACTTCATTAGTTGGTTTCAAAGTACTTGGTTTTCTGAGTCACAATTGTGAATGGGTTAGGTTTTATCCCCCAATATTTCTTTTCTATTATCAAGTATTCTTGGTGAAACATTCACTTCAGTGATTATTTTATTTACTATTTCCCTCCACTGCCTTTAGGCCTAGAGGGTTGCTTGTGATAAGTCTGCTGTAACTTTGAAGGGTGCTTCCTTGTATGCTATTTCCTTTATTGTTCTTGTTGCTTTCAGTATTCTGTGTCTATTTGTGATTTTCATCATTTTGGCTAGGAGTTCTTGGAGTGCTTTTTTTCTAGTCTTTTAGCTGGTACTTTTTGGACATCCAGGAGGTGGGTACATGCAGGATGTGGGTACATGCACTCTTCAGCTCTGGGAACTTCTCAGCAATGATGCTGACTGTTGACTATTGGCTCTCCATTAGGGTTCTTCCTGGGTTTCTGGTTTCTGGGACTCTAATATTTCTAATGTTTTTTTTTCTATTGCATTTATCCCAGAGTTCTATTCTCATCTATTCACTTATTTTGAGGATTTTTTTCCATCTGTTGTTCATTTACTGTTAAGATCTTTTCTAACCTCTTCTGTTGTTTGTAGGTGTTATGCAGCCCATCTTCCAGCCCACTGACTCTGTCCTGAGCAGCTTTTACTCTGCTGGTGAGGCCTTTCAGTGAGTTTTTCATTTTGCCTACCAAGTCTTTCAGTCCTGTTATTTCTGTTTGAAATTTTCCCATTTCTACACTCATATCCTCTTGAACCTAATTGGCTGTTAGTTCAATTCATTCCATAGTTTCTTCGTGTTCTTTGTACATCTTCAGCATTTCCTCTCTTAAGTCCTTATCAAAGAGGCTACATAAGTGTCTGGTCTTATTTGGGTCTTCAGAACTACCAACTTCATTGACTAAGAATGTTGGGGTTCTGTGTTGTTTTCCCACTGACCTTTGCAGTGTGGTGGTGCTTTTTAATGTATTGTGCTGGGGCTCATTGACTAGAAGAAATGAGGTTATTGTTGAGTGAAGCACAGAAGAATGGGCCTCGCTCTCCTTACAGCATGCTTGTTGTATCTCTTCTGCCTACACCTATTTGACAGCAACTCATGCAATATTATCTTCTTGTGAAGAGAATTCACCTTCTGTGCTCGGTGTGTCAGAAAACAGCACATTATCAGGAACATCTGGTTAACCCTGCTTTTGTGCACTTGTGTGTGAGACTCTGGATTCATTTCACAGCACTGTGGTCCCACGCAGGTGCCCTGCCAAGCAGTATGGCTACAGGGACTCTGGCTTAGGCTGCTGAGTCCTTTTATCAACACCACCACTGTGTGACAACTATGTATTCTTTCTGAAAAGCCTTAAAGATAAGTCTTCTTGGTATTGAGATTTTAATTTAAAATTTGGCCATGATAGGGGCCAGAACAATAGCACAATGATAGGATGTTTGCGTTGCATGCAGCTGACTCACTATGGACTGATGGATTGTTCCATATGATCCCCCAAGCCAGGAGCGATTTTTGAGTGTATAGCCAGTAGTAACCCCTGAGCGTCACCAGGTGTGCCCCCCCCCAAAAAAAACATTTGGCCAGCATATAGAATTTTGGTATTAAATCCCATTTATTTACCAGTTTTTTCAAAGTAGATTTCTTTTTTCCTTATAGTTGTAATGGTATTAATATTTATGCTTTTCGGAAGTACAGTTATTGCACTTCTGCCACCACCAGTGTCCTTATGTCAGTTCACCCCACTTCACTGTTCACCACTATCCACTTGTCAGTTCTGGTGCACCTCTTTATCTTCTTTCTCTCCCTATCACTTTGTAACTTTAATTTTTAATATTATTTTCCTTTTAAGATATTTGGGCAATCTTGTTGAGTAATTTAGGGTTATAGCTAGGATCATAGTGTTCGGTTTCCTTAATGGAATAAGATGTAAGGACTTTATAAATTTTAATTATTTACTGAGCACACGCACAGAGTAGGCATTAATTACATGTGTGACATGGATAGATTAGTCCAAAAGAGTCACTCTTAATTTTTTAATTATAAAAGCTCATTTTGAGAATTGCATTCTGAAACAGAACTATAAAGACCTCTCCTGATTCCTTTCCCTAAAGATTTAACAGCTGGCATCAGTTATATTACATTTACTTTCTTTCTAAATTTTACATTTCTACATATTACAACTTAAAACATCAATATCAGGCTACATACTTAATTTGTGACCAAGTTACTTATAGTTATTTATTTTAATTTTTATTTTTTGGGGGGCCACATCTGGTGATACTCAGGGGTTACTCCTGGCTATACGCTCAGAAATCGCTCCTGGCTTGGGAGACCATATGGGACGCTGGGGGATCAAACTGTGGTCCGTCCTAGGTGAACGCATGCAAGGCAGACACCCTACCACTTGCAACACCACTCTGGCCCTTAGGTTACTTGTACTTATATGGTATTTTCTTTTAGTGCCATTACTCAAGAAAATGTGATGTTTAACGATTTTCAAAAACACTCATTCATATATGTCATTTAATGTTCCCCCATGTTATGAGGTACATATTTTCCCTTTTATAGATATTATAAATAATAGTTTTGCACATACATCTTTTTCTGTTTGGGAACATGAATAGATTCCTGTATGCTGATTGTTGAATCTAGAAGGATGAACGCTTTTTTTTTTTTTTTTGGTTTTTGGGCCACACTCAGTGATGCTCAGGGGTTACTCCTGGCTATGTGCTCAGAAGTTGCTCCTGGCCTGGGGGACCATATGGGAGCCGGGGGATCGAACTGTGGTCCGTCCAAGGCTAGCGCAGGCAAGGCAGGCACCTTACCTACAGCACCAACCCCCGGCCCCCAGGATGAATGCTTTTAAAGCTCTTGATATGGGGCATAGGGCTGTAGCTCTGTGAAAGTGCATATCCTATAAATATATGATACCATGGGCCTGATACCTAGCAGCTTTCTTTCCCACCTATTAAAATAAAAGCGTAAATGTCTTTATATACACTATAAATTGCTTTTCATTATAAGTCAAATTAACATTTTTATCAGTAGTATTCCAATTGATCACTTCCCTCAGTAAGTAGTAGGTGCCTCTTTGGCTCCTAGTAATATTTATCTTAATAATAAAAAGCTTATAAAATTAAAATGAATAGAAAACTTACCACTTTAATATTCAAATGCTATTTTCTTACTTTACAAATGATTTGTTTCAACCATGGTCACAGTATCCTTGCACTATTGAATTTTTACAAAATGAACATAATAAAGGTTATAGAAAATCGTCAGAAAAGAAAATTGTGGATCGTGAAAATAGAGGAACATACTGATTTTGTGCTAAGGTAAGAAATAAAGTCTAGCAAATTTCTGACTCTCGCCAGTGATCTAATCAGATATTAAATAAGGATATTATTTTATAAAGGAAGTTGTTATTTGTTTATGGAGGATGACCCCTTTCTGCAGAATTTTTGCAGGCTGAAAAGAAACTCTCATTAAAGACAATTATCTAATAGCTTTTATGTTACAGGACCTGGCACAAAAGACACACTAATTAAATATTTATTTAGTGAGTGAATGACTAAAGGTCAAAAAAGTTACACACATTTAAGACATTAGTAGAAAACTAGTTTTTTTTACAATGTAATATAGATTTGGTTTTCTAGGATAGAACTTGTGACTGCCATTCACTGATTTTATAATTACCTTTTTGCACTACCTGGGTGATTTGGTTAATTCTAGATTTCTTAAAAATGAATCTATTGAATATGTAGAATGATCTAGGATTTGTAAGTGTATTGTTTATCTTTACCAGTTTATAAAAGTTTATTTGACATCTACTTTTATAGTTCAAGTAGTAACTATATAACAGTGTGTGTACCTGTTTATTATTGTTTCAGTTACTGCAATACATGATTTATAATAGTATTGATATTCATATTTTATGCTTATAATGTTATTAGACCACATGTATCAGAACTTTTTTCCAATATACTCTATAATTTCATGTCTAAGGAAACATAAAATTTTCAGGTTGTGGTCTTAGTGATAGTGCAGAGTGTTTAGTGCTTGATTTGCACATGGCCAACCTGGGTTTAATCCCTTGCTCCTAATGTGTCCCCTGAGTACCACTAGCAATATGCCCTGACACAAACAGGTGTGCCCCCCAAATCAGGTTGCCCCATTTTTTGAAATCAAGAACTTCAGAATTTATGTAATTAGAAGAGGGTGAGTTGAATAAAGTATATAGTTTGAAGAAAAAAATGGACATATCTATTTGGGGTTTTGGGGGGGGTCACACCTTGCAGATTTTTTTGGGTCATCCTTCTTTGTGCTTTCTCTTGGAAGGGCTCAGGGGATAATATGGGATTTCAGAGATTAACGTGGGTCAGTTGCAAGCAAGGCAATTTCCTTGACCACTCTACTGTTCTTTCTGCTCCCCCAAATTGGATTTAATGAAATATAAGAAATAAGCCAATAATAGGTAAAGGGGGGAGTTAAAAATGAAGTTCATATTGCAAGAAAAAAGTTGGCATTAATGAAGGATAAGGACCTAATAATAGGAAAAGCAAATAAGCTTTTATTCAGGAAGACATTATTTCAGAACCTTAATAAGGTTCCACTAAGTAATTACTTTAATGATTAATTCCCTAGATTACTGCCAAAGCAACAAAAATTATTAGTATAAGGCTAGTGGAAATTTACAGAAGAAAACAGATTTTTGTAGTTTCAAGATCAAAGATCATATAATCAATAATACGAGTAGAATGTTTATATTTTAATGCATCAGAAACCCTTCTAATTTTTTGGATTTTAGGCCGTATGCGGCAGCACTCAAGGGTTAGTCCTGGCTCTTCACTCAGAAATTACTCCTGACATGCTTGGGGGACCATACGGATGTTGGAGATCAAACTCATGTTGGCAGTGACAAAGCAAATACCCTACCCACAGTGCTTCACTCCAGCTCCCGAGAAACACTTACAAAATCAATAAAGAAACATTAATATATATATGTATATATATATATATATGTTGAAGCAAAATATTTTAAATTTGTATAGGAGCTCCACCCAGTGTTGGGTGTCATTTTGGGCCACTTGCCATCTGCCAGAACCAGCCTGATAGTTGATGCTGAGACATTATATTGCCTGGCGTCCACCAGAACTTCACTAGTGGAATATTTTTTATCTTGATCTCACTAATAATGAAAGACATAAAAGTTGCTGTAAGAATATATCTTTCAGGGGCCGGTGAAGTGGCGCTAGAGGTGAGGTCTCTGCCTTGCAAGCGCTAGCCAAAGAAGGACCATGGTTCGATCCCCCGGTGTCCCATATGGTCCCCCTAAGCCAGGGGCAATTTTTGAGTGCTTAGCAAGGAGTAACCCCTGAGCATCAAACGGGTGTGGCCTGAAAAACCAAAAAAAAAAGAATATATCTTTCAGGTAATTTTTAAATTATTATATTTTGGATTTTGGGATCACACTTGTCAATATGCAGGACTTCTTCCAGGCTCTAGTCTCAGATATTACTCTTGGCATGCTCAAGGAATTTGAGGGTGCTGGGGATAGAAACCTGGTTGTCTGTGTGAAAGACAAGTGCTCTGCCTTCTATAGTATTGCTTCAGTCCCCTCAGGTAGTTTTTTTTTAAGTGAAAGTTCCAATGCTATTAATGTTGTGGTGAAGTGAGCACTTCTGCAAGTGGTGTTGAAGAGTGTAAGTTGGTGAAGCCATTTAGAAAGATATTTGACTCAGTAAAATTTGTCTGTTGGAAGTGTTTATATTTTCTAACTCACCATTTCAGATAATCTATCTGAGATAATATATAGACAAATATAAAAATATGCCTTTCAGTATTACTTGCAATACCAAAAATACTTGAAAGCAACCTACATAAATTATTGAAGAATAAGCTTAAGTACATTTCATCAATCATGTTTCACATAGCTTTAGGCATTAAAGTGCTTTTTATTAGGCACCAAAATGTTTTTTAATATATTTGGGAAAGTTTATATTAGGAGGCAGGGACCTAAAATATATGTTCAGCATGTTGATTCTATAAAAATATATTTGTGTAAATATATACCAAGATTTATGAATTATTTATTGCTTGGTAATGGAACTGGTAGCCATTTATATCTTCCTCAATATTTTTCTAACATTTTTCAATGATCTGGTATAATTAACAGCAATATGGAAAAGTTATTTATAAGAAACACTTGAGTTGTTACACAGGTTTTCTTTTTGGTGTCATACCCAGGTGTTCTCAGGGCTGACACCTGGCTCTGTGTTCAGAAATTACTCCCAGAAAGTTCAGGAACCATATAGGGAGCGGGCATCAAACCTGGGTTGATGGTGTACAGATAAGTGCACTACCTACTGTACTTTATGTCCCTATCCATGTACTTTGTTATTGCTTTTCTCTGCTTTACAAAAACTCATGTAGTGAGTGCTTTTTATGTTTGCTATCTACTCTATGTGCATTCTCATGAAGTCTTCATGATACATTCTAAATTAGAAAGCTTTCAGAGCATCTGTTTGGATCAGACAGGTAAGGCACAGAGCAAGAATTTGGACTCATTTTGCAGATCTTACTTGTAATTACATGTACATGTTCTGTTGTGGGGTGAAAGTTTTACTTTTATTCTGAATTCAAATGAATTTATCTTTAAAAAATATTAAAAGTTTTCTGAGACAAAAGTAGATAGAGGGATGATGCAGGCTCCTTTAAGGACAATACTTAAAATTATACTCATATTTCTTATAAATGTAATAACGCATCTTATTTTTAAATCGTGTAGATTCTGAACTTCTTGCTGTAATTTATTTGGTGTTGTGTTTTAAGGTGGAACTTAACATCCTGTGGAACAAGTGTTGCCAGTTCAGAATGCAGTGAGGAGCTGTTTTCATCAGTTTCTGTTGGAGATCAAGACGACTGCTATTCCCTGTTAGATGATCAGGATTTCACTTCGTTTGATTTATTTCCCGAGGGGAGTGTCTGTAGTGACGTCTCTTCTTCTATTAGCACATATTGGGATTGGTCAGATAGTGAATTTGAATGGCAGGTAAGTTTTTAAGTTTAAATTGCTATAATTATTTAAGTAGAGGGAAAATTGCTGTTTGGATATTTTTATCTACTTCAGACTACATCTCCAGTTGTTTATCTTGTCCTAGAAATTCTCTAACACCACTAAGAATTAAGTGAGATATTTGGGAAATTCTGAATAAAGCTGCAATGGATAATGATGTATACATTTAAAATGATATTTTATTTCAAACTGTGATGTATAAATGTGCCATCATAGAGATTTAGGCAGATGGTGTCACAATAACATACTACCACTTCACTCCTATCAATGTCTCTGGGTTCCTAACCCCCAGCTTCCACCCTTTGCAACTTGCTTCTCTAATAAACACTTTACATTTTTTATTATTGTTATTAGATTCCTATAGTTATGGTTTTGTTGACTCTGTGGTTTAGATATATACAGATACTATCCCTCTATACTGCCAATGTGTCCACAGCCCCTGATCTTTGCCCTTGTTAACTCCCATCTGCCTTTTTTCTTTCCTTTTGCATTTTTCTTTCCCTGCTTTTTCCTTTCTATAATCAGGGGTCCACTTTTGATAGTTTACATTTCCTTTTCTTATTTACATACATACAGACCACACACAAGGAAGATCCAACCTAGAAGCCACCAAAATGTCTTTTAATAATTCAATGGATATAACTGCTATATTTATAAAATTATTATATTTTGGTACTAAACATAATCAGGCCATTTAAAGTCATGGAGGAATCTTAAATGCATATTACCAAGATAAGTCTATCTGAAAAGTTACATAATTTCAACTGTATTTCTTATTGGAAAAGTCAAAACTATGAGAACAGGAGCTGGAGAGATAACACAGCAGTAGGGCATTTGCTTTACACACAGCCCACCCAGTTCGGATGGAGATTTGAATCCCGGCATCCCATATGGTCCCTTGTGCCTGCCAGGAGTGATTTCTGAGCACAGAGCCAGGAGTAAACCCTGAGTGCAGCAGGGTGTGACCCAAAAATCAAAAAAAAAAAAATAAGAAAAGTAAAAATTGTTGGTGATTGCCAGGAACTAGGTTTAGGGGAAGGATGAATAGGCATAGCACAGATTTTTAATAATGAGAAAAATATATTATATGATACCATAATGATTATTGCATGTTATCAATTAAAATTTTATTTAAACCCAGAAAATGTATAACATTGGAAATGAACTGTATTGTAAATTACTACAATGCATAACTGTAATAATAACTGTATTGTAAGAACATTTGGTGTTTATCGCATTGCCAGTGTTGGTTTATTGAAGTTAGCAAATGAATAATTAGGCAAAGGATGCTGATAGAGAAGAAGAGTATGTGTGAGACTTTAATGGGTCTTCTATTGCAAGGGAAATGCTCATTTACTTGGAAAAATTAAGAAACAATAAAACTAATAAGTGAAATGTGTATCCAATGTTTTTGCTACTATACTTTTTAGGTTTCTAATGCTACCAATAGTCTTGCAGATTTTCATGTAATTTGATTCTGGCATAATATTCCCATTATTACATATCATCTAAGCATTTCTGTGTTTGAATGCAAAAAATTTTACTTTTTGTATAATATAATAAATGGCTTTAATGTGTTTATAAAAGTCAAATTATATATTTAAAATTTTTTTGTTTTTTGGGTCACACCCAGCAGTGCTCAGGGGTTACTCCTGGCTCCATGCTCAGAAATTGCTCCTGGCAGGCACGGGGGGACCATATGGGGCACTGGTATTTGAATCGATGACCTTTTGCATGAAAGGCAAACGCCTTACCTCCATGCTATCTCCCGGGCCCCCAAATTATATATTTAGACATATAAACAATTGCTATCCTAAGTATGTAATTTTGGGTTCTGCTTCAGAAATACAGTATGATTTTTCATTTTGTATTTTTTTGTTTGGTAGTGATATTTCTTGCTTGACAATGTTTTCTTCCTTCACCTGGCACACATAAAAAGAAAAGTGATTTGGTGGAAAATTGTTTGGTAGTGTTGCTTTATGCTGAAAGTAGTTTACTAATATTTATATTTATATACATATAATTTATATACCTATATTTATATTTATATTATTTATTATATAATAATATATATTTACTAATATATGTTGAACCAGGAGCAATAGTACAATGGGTAGAACACATGCTTTGCACATGGCTGACCCGGATTCGATCCTAGGCAACTCATCTGGTCCCTGAGCCTACAAGGAGTTATTTCTGAGTATAGAGCCAGGAGCATGCCATGAGCACGACAAAGTGTCCCCAAAACAAGGAAAATTTAATTTTAACAAAATAAAACAAAAATTAACTTAGGAAAATTGAAATGAGATTCCCATTTTAATAATTGTAAAGGGTATACTTCAACAACTTTTCATATATTCACAAAGTTATGTAGTCATCACCATTATAATTTCAGGATATGATCATCACTGCAAAGAAACCCATGTTTGTTAGTAGATAGTCCGAATTGCCATCTACTTCCCCTCCCCATAGCCTGATAACCATTTGTTCTTTGGGGAATTTCTTTAAATTGAACTCATAATCTATGACCTTTTGTTTCTGACATTTTTTTACTTGGCATAATGATTTCAGGCTTCAACTATGCTGTGGCACATACATGACTACATTTTAGTCAGCTCTAGTTGCTATAACAAAAACCGTGGGCTGAGGTTGGAGAGAGTGCAGTAGATAAGCTGCTTAGTATATACGATGTCAAAGGGGTCCATGCTTATTCTTTTATGTATGTCCTATTGTTCCAGTAGTATTTGTTGAAAAGTTTATTTTTTTGCTTTAATAAAGCATAATAAAAAATCCTAGGAAGTTATAAGTAGCTGTACAGAATGGTCTAGTGTACCTTTCACTTAGTTTCTCCCAATGTATACATTTCCAACACCAGGATAACAAAGTTTTTCATGATTTAAATAATCATACAATGTACATCACCCTTCACCCATGAACATTAGCACAATACAGAAAAGCCCTCTGCATCCCTATGTTTATTGTAGCAGTATTTACAGTAGCCAAAATCTGGAAACAACCCAAGTGCCCGAGAACAGATGAGTGGCTAAAGATACTGTGATATATCTACACAATGTAATACTATGCAGCTGTTAGAAAAACCAGGTCATGAAGTTTGCTGATAAATGCATGTTTATGGAGAGTGTTATGGTGAGAAAAAATGAGTCAGAAGGAGAGGGATAGAAATAGAACGATATTACTCATTTGGTGGGTATAAGGAAAAATGATAGTATTGTAATAATATCCAGAGACAATAAATATGAGGGCCAGGAGGACACGTCCATGATAGAAAGCTTGCCACAAATAGTGGAGCAGTGTCATTAGGGTAGAGAAGGGTTTACTATGACAATAATTGGAACTGATCATTATGGTTAATAACTGGATGTTGAATAGAGTTAAAATTATATGCATAGTACCCCTTCATTAATAATAGTTTAAACCAGTATCTAAAGGAAAGAGAAAGAGAGAGAGTGTGTAGGAGGGAAATAGGATATTAGTCGCAAAGTTAAGCTTTTTTATAGTGTGGTCTTGACACTCTCGTTGAAACAATTGGATATGATAATATAGATTAATTTCCGTACCCTCAGTTCTATTCCAGTGATGCCTATTTTAGATATCTCCCCCATGACAGGGATTGAACCCAAAGTCTCATGCAATGCATACATTCTGAGCCATATTCTCAGCCTCGTGTTTGTATTTTATGTTAGTAGCACACTGCTACTCTAATTTTTGTAATAACTTTTGAGTGTTGCACTTTGTACTTTATCAAGATCAGGGGTCATCAAACTTTTTTTTTGTTTTGGTTTTTGGGCTACACCCGGTGACACTCAGGGGTTACTCCTGGCTATGCGCTCAGAAGTCGCTCCTGGCTTGAGGGACCATATGGGAACCAGGGGATCGAACCGCGGTCCATCCTAGGCTAGCGCAGGCAAGGCAGGCACCTTACCTCCAGTGCCACCGCCTGGCCCCCAAAGGTCCTCAAACTTTTTAAACAGGGACCCAGTTCACTATCCCTCGATCATTGGAGGGCCATACTATAGTAAATACAAAAGTTACGAACAAATTTCTATGCACAGTGCATACATCTTATTTTGATGTGAAGAAAAAAAAAACCGGAACAAATGCAATATGTGGCCCGTGGGCCGTAGTTTGAGGACCACTGATCAAGATTGTTTTTACTTTTAGAAATTCATTTTGAATTTTAGGTCATGCTGCAAATTTATGCAAAAAGATCATTTGGAATTTTGGTAGGGAGTATATTGAATCTGAAAAATTACATGGGAAACGTTACTATCTTAATAACATTAAATATTCCCATTCACAAATGTGCAGTGGAGTATTTTTTTTTTTTTTTGGTTTTTTGGGTCACACCCGGTGACGCTCAGGGGTTACTCCTGGCTATTCGCTCAGAAGTCGCTCCTGGTAGGCACGGGGGACCATATGGGGAACCAGGGGATCGAACCACGGTCTGTCCTAGGTTAACGCAGGTAAGGCAGGCACTTTACCTCCAGCGCCACCGCCCAGCCCCCACAGTGGAGTATTTTTATATCTTTTTTACTTTCTCTTAAAAACGGTCTTAAGCTTTTAGGGTAAAAGTCTTCCTTGCTTCATTTCTAAATATTGTATTATTTTGTTATTACTATAAGTAGAATTATTTTATTGATTTCATATTTTGAATTGTTCATTGTTTATAGAAATATAACTGTGTATGGTTACTTTATATACCATAGTTTGCTGTCACTGTTTAGATTTAATTTTTTCTTCCTCTTCCCTTTCTTCTTTTTTCTTTTTTGTGTGCATGTTTTTTAGTATCTTTATTTAAACATCTTGATTACAAATATGATTATAGTTGGGTTTCAGTCATATAAAGAACACCCGCCTTCACCAGTGCAACATTCACATCACCATTGCCCCCTTTCTCCCTCCTCCCCATCCCCTTCAGCCTGTATTTGAGACAGGCTTTCTACTTCCCTCATTCATTCACATTGCTATGGTAGTTGCCAGCATAGTTATTTTTCTAACCGCACTCACCACTCTTTGTGGTGAGCTTCATATCATGAGCTGGATCTTCCAGACTTCATCTCTTTTGTCTCTGAGAATTATGCAAAAATGTCTTTTATTCTTTCTTAAAACACAAAGATGAGTGAGACTATTCTGCGTCTGGCTCCCTCTGACTAATTTCACTCAGCATAATAGATTCCATGTACATCCATGTATAGGAAAATTTCATGACTTCATCTCTTCTGACGGCTTCATAATATTCCATTGTGTATATGTACCACAGTTTCTTTAGCCATTCATCTGTTGAAGGGCATCTTGCTTGTTTCCAGAGTCTGGCTATTGTAAATATCACTGCAATGAATATCGGTGTGAGGAAGGGATTTTTGTATTGTATTTTTATATTCCTAGAGTATATCCCTAGGAGTGGTATAGCTGGGTCGTATGGGACCTCAATTTCCAGTTTTTGGAGGAATCTCCATATAGCTTTCCATAAAGGTTGGACTAGGTGGCATTCCCACCAGCAATTAATAAGAGTTCCTTTCTCTCCACATCCCCGCCAGCACTGATTATTCTCGTTCTTTGTGATGTGCGCCAATCTCTGTGGCGTAAGATGGTACCTCATTGTTGTTTTGACTTGCATCTCCCTGATGATTAGTGTTGTGGAGCATTTTTTCATGCACTTTTGGGCCATTTGTATTTCTTTTTTGACAAAGTGCCTGTTCATTTCTTCTCCCCGTTTTTGATGGGATTAGATAATTTTTCTTGTAAAGTTCTCCTTTATCTTCTCTTTTTGATTACTCTGGCTGAAATTTTTGAATATAAATGACAAAATCAGAAATTCTCTCATAATCTTGGGGACGTACTTTCAGTCCTTCCCTATTGAGAATGTTATCTGTTGTACCATTATTTTAAAAATTTCCATGTATTTTTAATGTATTTTATGTATTTTTTTATCCAGGAGGGTACTCCAATTTTCAGATACTTTTCTTACATTAGGATAGTGATACAGTGTCTTTTCTTTATTCTATTAATATAGCACATTAGAGGAGACCTGAAAGATATTATATTGGGTAAGGTGTTTGCCTTGCAGATGGTCAACTCTCGTTCTGTCTCTGAGACCCGATGTTCTTCCAAGTAATACTAGGATGGAATCCCAGAGCACAGAGTTAGAATTAAGCCACAAATAGTACTGGATGTGGCTCATAATTAAAAAAATGTATTATAGCAGTTGTTTTCTGTATATTGAGGAAACATTGCAGTCCTAAATTAAGTTTCAATTGATCATAGTATTTTAAAGGATACTCTGATGAATTTGGTTAGCTGCTATTTTGCTGAGGATTTTTATTATTGTTTATAAGAGATATTATTCTATGGGCTTCTTATAATATCTTTGTATAGCGTTGGTTTTAATAGAATGAATTAGTAAATGATATTTTTCAGAATATACTATATGATTTAACATACAAACTTTATTTATGAAATTCATAATTAATTTTAATAACTATATAATATACCTGGTACTATGTATGCCAGAGTTTTTTAAATCATTTACATAGGTGTGTGCTTAATTTTCCTTTCTCTGTTTATGAATAGAAGAGCAATGAGTACCTGCGTCTGGGCACCTTTTTTATTTGCTATTTTATTTTAAGTGAATATTTGTATTTCAAATCACATTATATGGATATTTTAATGTTTGAAACTTTTTTAAACACTATGATTTACAAAGATATTCATAATACAGGTTTTTTTCAGTTATTCAGTGTTCCAATACCAATCCCACCATCAATGTGACCTTTCTTCTACTAATATTTCCAGGTTCTCTATCACCTCCCAACCTTGCCCCTTATAATGCTTGTTACAAAATATACCTCATACTGGTGTTACTAAAGTCATTTTCAGATGATTTACTGAGATGCTAATTGGGCATTATGTGAACTTTTATGGAACTTTCCCATCCTATTAGCTGTGCTCCCAATAGGCTGTCAGTACTGTGAAATTTGGAGGTGTTACACAGCTGCATTATGCATCTGCGTGCCCTAGGAACTATGAAACTGGAATGAATCAGCAACTTGGCCTCCCTTCTAGATTAGTCATGGTGCCGGGCTGTTTATATGCTAGAGGAAGTTGGGTGTGGGTGGTGGGAGATTCTTCCGTGTAATTATGTAATTATATGGAGTTTTAAAAATGCCAAGAAAATTTTTGTTTGATGTTATTTAGAGTTCTTGTCACCCATAATTTGCAAGATAAAAGCACTTACATTTTTTAATTGCTAATAACTTCATTCATTTCATGAGTAAACACTATATCTAGCCACTCAGTATTTTTAAAATTATTTTCACATGGAGTTGTTACCTTGCAGTGCTCCAGGGCTACTTCTGATTCTGTACTCAGGAATGTTGCACAGGGGGACCATATGTTGTGTATGGATATTGAACCTGGGTTGGCGGCATGCACAGCAAGCACTCCATCTACTATAGTACCTTTCCAATCCCTGATTACTCTATTACCTTTCCAATCCCTGACTACTCTGTATTAATATACATGACTTACTGTATCATTGAAATAAAAATACAGCCTAATAATCATGTTCCCAAGTTGTAACCATGGAGCCATAGATATTTGTTATTTAAATGTGTTGAAACATTTAAAATATGTCCTTAAATGCTTACTTATAATGATGAAGTTATACAAGATAATGTATACAAATATATATATATTAAGATTAATATACTAAAATTTTTACTATACTTAAAATTTTTCTATTCTTTGATTAAAAACTATATTACTTTATGTTTCTTTTTGATTTTTTATTGGATCACAGTCACAAAGTGGTTGATGGTTGACTTTCAGTTATACAGTGTTCCAATATGCATCTCTTCACCAGTGTACACTTCCTAATACCAATAACCCCAGATTCCCTTCTGTTTCCTCTAGCCTGCCTCTGTGGCAGATAGTTTCACCCTGCCCTCAATTTAGTTTGTAGGCACTGTGATTTGCAGTAATGTTGCTAAAAAGGTATCATCTATGTCATTTTAACTCATTTCAGCACCTAGTTTTTGTCTAGAGGAATCATTTCCAGCTATCATTTTGATGTTGATCCCTTCTCTGTCCTGATTACAATTCCTCCTCCACCAACCCTTTGGGGCAAGTTTCCTATCATGGACTCATCCTCCTGGCTCTTGTTTCTATTGCCTTTGGATATTATTACCATATTATATTTTTCAATATACCCCGAATGAATTTGATCGTTCTATGTCTTCCTTCCCCTAACTCATTTCACTCAGCATAATGTTCTCCATGTCTTTCCATGTACAAGTAAATTCTATGGCTTTATTTTTCCTAATTGAATACTATTCCATTGTATAGATATATCATTATTTATCTACTCATCTTGTCTTAGGCTCTTGGGTTGTTTCCAGATTCTGGCTATTGTGAATAGTGCTACAATGAGCAAAGGGGTACAGATGTTTTTTATACATTGTGTTTTTGAACCCCTTGGGTATATTCTCAGGAACAGTGTTGCTGAGTTTTATGGAAGTTCAATTTCTATTTTTTGAGTTCTGTCCTTATTGTTTTTCAAAATGGCTGGACCAGTTGACATACCCCAGAGCAGCAAATGAGATTCCTTTCTCCATGAATCTACACTAGTGCTGGTCGATTTTACTCTTCTTGATGGTTTTCCTCTTCTTCTGTGGTGTGAAATGATGTCCCATTATTGTTTTTATTTTTATCTCTCAGATGATTAATGACATTGAGCAGTTTTTCATGTATCTTTTGACAATTTATTTCTTGTTTGGGGATGTTTCTGTTTCCCTCTTCTCCCTTCATTTTTTCTCTCTTTTTCTTTTTTCCTCTCTTTTTTCTTCTCTCTTCATTTTGATGTTGGTTGATTTTTTTCCTTGTTAAGTTATAAGAGTGCCTTGTATATCTTGGATATCAAGCCCCTGTCATAGAGATGTTAGGTAAATAATCTCTCCTCCTCTGTGGCAGTCTTAGTTTTCTGGTCATCATTTCCTTTGAGGTACAGAAGCTTTTTATATTTAGATGGTCCCATTTGTTTATCTTTGTTTTCACTTGCTTGATTAGTGATGTTTCATCATTGAAGATGCCTTTAGCATCATTGTCACGGAGAATTCTGCCTGTATTTTCTTCTGTGTACCTCATGGATTCCGATCTTTTATTCTTTAATTCATTTTGATGTGACATTTTTACATCGTGTTAGAATGAGGTCTGATTTCATAAAAAAATGAAATAGGTTCACTGTTGTGTCTTAGAAAAATCAAGTATCTTGGAATAAGTCTAACTAAAGAGGTGAAAGACCTATAAAAAGAAAACTGCAAACCACTACTTTGAGAAATAAGAGGACATTAGGAAATGCAAACACATCCCTTGCATCATTAATATGGTCATGCACCTCAAAGCACGGACAGATTCAGTGCAGCCCCTATAACGCTGCCCATGTCATTTTTCAAAAAAATAGATCAAACACTCCTGAAACTCATCTGGAACAATGAAACCCTTTCCCCCATTGAATGGCTAAAGAAAAAGATGGGAGGCCATACTTTCCCCAACTTCAAACAATGTAGTAGTAATTAAAACAAAATGTTTCTGGAATAAAGATGGACTTTTAGATCAGAGGAAGAGAGTTAAATATCCTGTTACAGATCATCAAGCATTTGAATCATTAATCTTAAATCAAGGAGCAAAACAATATGAAGTAGAGCAAGGAAAGCCTCTTCTACAATGGTGTTTGGAAAAAATGGTCAGCTACGTGTCTATTTTTAAGCAGTTGTTTCAATTACTACTAAAGTAAATATGAATTATCCGTATATTTTCTGGAATAAAAATTATTAGTAAAGCAGAATTTGAACTTTAGAAAAGTAGCAGCCTGAGGCCGAAGATACACAGTGGATAGGGCATTTGCTTCCACCATGGCTGACCTGGGTTTGATCCCAGGTTTCCCAAATGGTCCCCCAAGCCTTCCAGGAGTGATCTCTTAGACTAGATTGAGGAGCTAGCCCTGAGCTCTGCTGGTGTGGACCCCCCAAAAAAGAGAGAGTAAAGATGCATCTTTAGCATTTGAAGTAGGTTCAAATCATTTTGCTTTGCTGATAAGTTTCTTCGTATTTCTTTAATCATTAATAAAATATATTTGGCTAGTCATACGATTTGAGAAGTTATTTTATTGTTGATCAAGAAAGCCTAGAAAATTTAAACAAAATGTAAGGAGTAATTTAGTTGTCATATTTGAAACATGAGAGTTGTAATCTGAAATTATATATCAGTTATTATAGAACTGAGCCTACTCAAAATTTTGCTACACAGTACAGAAAATATGGTAGCAGTTTGGTTTAATCCCTTATTTATGACATTTACTGATTATAAGCCCCACCAAATATTATTTCCCATTAAAATATGGGATGGGAATTTTAAGCATTTTATCTTGTAATATATTATCAATTACATAATGAAAACTTCCTGGTATAATTAATAGATATACAGGGGCTAATACAATTAAGTTTGCTAAACATCTGCTACTGAAATTCAATTTCTTCAACAATTGACTACTGATATTTTCATTTGGATGACCTTCTGGAATATCAAATGCTCATTCTTTGGTCAGCTTTCAACTTCTAGTAATAGCATTCCCATAGGAGAAAAAGACTTCTGTGACATTAGTAGTCTAGTGAAAAAGACTTGCCATTTAAAAAGACACTTGCTTCTCTCATTTTAACTAGTTAGTCCCATGCCCAAAATGGTATTCTTTCATTATAAACTACTATTGCTATAAAATTTGAGGTCTTTTCATGCTTCATGTTGGATGGGCTATATGACAATGAAATGTCACCAGTTTTCAGCACTTGAGCATTGTAACTATTATCCTGTCTGTTAGCAAATGATCTTTTAAGACCTCTTTGATATTTTTTTTGGTTTTTGGGTCACACCTGGCTACACTCAAGGATTACTCCTGCTTCTGTGCTCAGAAATCGCCCCTGGCAGGCTTAGGGGACAATATGTGATGCCAGGGATTGAACCACCATTGGTCCTGGGTCGGCTGTGTGCAAGTCAAAGTCCTACCGCTGTGCTATCTCTCCAGCCCCCTCTTTGACATTTTGAATAGACTTTTGGGTGCCTCCCAAATGGTGCTCATGTGCCCAAATCCCTTACTTGACCAATCTTGACCAATCAGGCTGGTGGTGCAGTGCTAGTAACAAGAATACAGTGCTGCTCAGTCCTAGTGGTACTGTAGATCATGCAGCCTACCCTCATGGTGCTCAGAAGACTCTAGATATAATTGTGGTGATGCTTAGGGAAGATTAGGGTGCTCTGTATTAAATCAGATCCAGCCACATGCATCACTGGTGACTTAGCATCAGCATTATCTCTGTCCCCAAATATTTTTTCATTGGAAAAATTTTTTTTTGGTTTTTGGGTCACACCCAGCAGTGCTCAGGGGTTACTCCTGGCTCCATGCTCAGAAATTGCTCCTGGCAGGCACGGGGGACCATATGGGGCACCGGGATTCGAACCGATGACCTTTTGCATGAAAGGCAAATGCCTTACCTCCATGCTATCTCCCGGGCCCCTATTGGAAAATTTTTGTTTATATTTTCTTCCCATTTTTTATCTTTATGTAGCCCTGCATTACAAGAATTTCCTACTTTACTCCAATCTTTTATTTTTTCTCTTTTGCCCCCATGATGTTCTTTATCCATTTTTCTTCAACATTAATTTTATGAAAATACTTTTAAGAAAATAAGGCTGGAGCAGTAGTGTGGCAGTATGACACTTGCCTTGCACGTAGCTGACCCAGGACAGACCTTGGTTTGATCCCCAGCGTCCCTAAGGTCCCCAGTGCCAGGAGTGATTTTTGAGTGCATATCTAGGAATAACCCCTGAGCTTCACCAGATGTAGCCCAGAAACCAAAAAGAAAAAAAAAGAAAAAAGAAAAAAGACAAAAAGAAAAAGAAAATTTAATTGACCCTTTCTACATTTTATAAAACAGCTTTCTGGTTCATTTATTGAGATTTTATTGAGCTTTCGAATCCTATAATTTTCTGTGTATTTTAACTATATTGATCTTAATGCCACTATTTTTTCTGTTTATGCTTTTTATTAAATTATTATACTCCCTACCAAATTACTTTTTCCTTTATCCCCTCCTGTCATTATGGGACACTGCCTTATGCAATGTTACACAGCCACTGTAGCAACATATGACACTTTAAGAGAGTTCATGCTACCATATTAAGAGTTCAAAACCATGACAGTAAGTGGGAAGAGTAAATTAATTTATTGAATGCAACCTACCTATAGGCATATTACTTAAACTTTTCACTTCGAGACGCTCCTCAAAGTAGGTGAGTTGGGAAGGCATTTTCCTTGCATGTGGCGAAACCAAGTTTAAACCTAACCCCCCATTCGGTGCCCAAAGCCATCCATGAGTAATCCCTGATTACCAAGTGTGACCCCCAAACTAAAACAAAGCAAAAATAACCTATCACTTTGAGATGGATATCATTAGCTCAAACTTAAAAGTTTCTGAGGATCAAATAACCAAAATTAACCATATTTGGGTTATAGGGATAGTCACACTGGAGTTTGAAATCATTTGGGAATACTTTCACTCCCCCTGTATAAAAGAGCCATGCATTGCCTTTTTTTTTACAACTTTCCTGACCCTCCTATAGATACATACCTAGTGTTAAAGGCACAGAAAATCTGGTATCTAGTAAATATTCACTGAAGATTTTTATGAAAATCATTCCTAAATTTTGAGGAAACAAATATTTTGAGTTACTTGCTCTGGATTTACTTCTGGCATCACATTTAGGAATTACTCCTGGTGGTGCTTGGGGGATTATATGAGATGTAGAGAATCAAACCTGGTTTATCATTTCCAAGGGAAACGCCCTATCCACTGTACTATTGCTCTGGTCACCCGATGATTGGAAATTTTAAAAGATATATATCCCCCCAAATTTGTCTTTTATATATGAGGCTGAAAATGAGCTTGCCTTTGTTCATTAAGCAGCTAACCTCTAATTATACCAAATGATAACAGAACTAAGGATGAATAGTTAGGTCTTAACAAGTGTGATTTTTAAAGAGGGTTATGTAGATAATTAGAAATCATTTTTGTATTGCATTCATTGGTGACAAACATGCCATAATGATTACCTCTCCTTTTTAACTTACTTAAAGAGCATGTGTCACATAGTTGGACATAGTTGATCATAGCCCATTTGTTTCCAGATAAGTGAGCAAAATTATTTTTAAAAGAATAGAAAGAAAATAAGTTTGAGAAGTGAAATCAAATTTGTGAAAATTGCTGTATTTCCAATGAAGTCATTAAATCAGTGTTAGAGTGGTTTAGTAAGCTCTTGTTAATAGCTGATCATTCAGTTATTTCATTTGTTTCTGAACATTAAGTGATTTAAGCTACATAGTGGCATCTAAATTGGTGTATTTCTATGGAGATGACAATATTAAATAAAAATGAAATGCTCATTTAACCATAAAATCTAGGAATTTAAAGCACACCAAAGCTGCAGCTTTTGTGGGCATGTTATTGGCTTTCAGGTCTCGAAAAGTATGAGAAGGTGTGCTGGGTGAAGGTGCCTGTACTCCCTCCAAAAAATGTCTTTGTGATATCAGCCCAAATATCAGCACACCGGAGTTTGGTGAGATTGATTTCTCTGCAGAGAGTCATAGAGGAGTAGTGAAGCAGGGCCATAGATAAAGATACAATTATGGACAATAAATGTAGCTGGCATAGCTTTAGCAAGACAGGGGCTTGGCCCACGCTCTCCTCCTGAGAATGCCTGCTTTCAGTGTATCTATATTTTTCATGACTTGACTTATATCTCCTTTGGGAATAGAGTTGACCTGGTCATATATTTCCATTTATGACTTGTCACCCCAAACTTAGCATTTGTCAGGTACTTTGTGGTATAATTGTAATTTTCTGTTATCATTCATAAGTACAACATTCTTGTGTAAGGAACATGTCTTCCACTCTTCTGAATCCCTTGTGCTATGGGTATAATAATAAATCAAACATACTTGTGATTATAGTAATCTTTGTGGCCAAAATAGTCTTTCTGTTGGTAACTTCAATCATTCAGAATCAGATATAAAGTCTATAATTAATACACTAAATGCAGTCTTTATAGAGTACCACCTCTCAAAATGATTTTATTTCGTACTTCATGCTTTTGGGTTTTTTTTTTTTTTGGTCACACCCAGCAGCACTCAGTGGTTACTTCTGGCTCTATGCTCAGAAATTGCTCCTGGCAGGCTCAGGGGACCATATGCCAGGATTTGAACCACCGGCCTTCTACATGCAAGGCAAACACTTTACCTCCATGCTATCTCTCCGGCCCGTATTTCGCACTTTATAAAAATGACAAATTTATCTTTGTAAATCCTAGAAGAAAGTATTCTTTTTTGAACAGTGACTTAAACACATCTATTTAAAATCTATTTGGATGCCCAATAGATGATTCACTGGCTAAGTGCCTGCCTTCAAGGGTGAGACCTTGAGTTTGACCCATAGTGGAATCATTTGTGGTGCATACTATTTGAACTAAAATTTGATCCACAGTATATATCACCAATATTTCTGGTGCCTCTACTGCTTGTGCATGACAGGTTTGAGATTATGGATTCCACTGGCAATTTCTGTCCATATTCATTCAGCAATGATGTGGTACTGCTAAAGGGTGCCACCTGGTGGCAGCGCAGTGAAACATAAAAGAGATGCCTGAGTTATTTTGCCAGGAGTGTGACACTCGGTGTGCACAGGCACCCTGGTGATCACTAAAATGCATGTGAGTACTACAACTAAAGTGCTGTGTCCCCTTATGAGCCCCACATATCTTATATGACACTTCCACCCAGTACTGTGGCTAAATGTGTGTACCACAACTAACCTTGGGCCACTCTGTCATTGAGACATCATTAACATAGGGAAAGTTATATAACTTGTTTTGCTATTCACTAATTTCATTAATATTTTTTCAGAGATTATATCCAGCAAACCTCTGCTGGGGATGGCCAGTGTTATTGTGGGTAAGGTGGTAAAATGGGGTGGCCCTAAGAGCCAGACCACTGGAGTTTGTGGGTCACCAGGGCATAGCTGATAGTGCTATGAGTGGAGCATATGGTGACAGCTATCTAATTTTTGACCTTTTACTTGCTAAGCCTATATGTCCCTTCCCATTTGAGCTATCTCCCCAACCCCTATTCATCTCACTTTAAATTTATTTGATAGTATATGAGACTATGTATTTATTCTTTTACTGCACATTACCCTAGCATATTTTCTGGTTTCTCTAAAAAATAATGCCTCTAGTCTAGAAAGCTATTTGTTTTAAATTGTCTTAAGTTTGTAAATGTAGACATGAAGACAAGGGTCATGATTCATTTGTGTTGGTATTGGCAAAGATCAGGTAGTGGTAGATCCTCATGACCCTTGGATATAAACTAGTGCTTTTCATTCATTATATTGTGTGAGCCCTAGCTGCTATTTGCATTATAAATTTTAAACCTTATCGTTGACTATTTCCTAGTATTTTCACAAATCTTCATTATAATGTCAAGGGATTAGAAACTAACTTCTTTGGATAGGGAAAATAAATAAACATATATACATAGTGTGTTGAACTTTTGCTGTTTTGTTTAAAACATGAGTCTAATTTTGATTCTGTGTCTGTCTTAGGAAATACTTTATAAGATGTTGATATATTTAAGAAATTTTGATTTCACTCTACCTTTTTATCTTCATAAAGTTACCAGGGAGTGACATTGCCAGTGGAAGTGATGCACTTTATGATGTCATACCCAGTATTCCAAGTTCACCCTGCTTGCTTCCTAAAAAGAAAAACAAACACCAGAATTTAGATGAACTTCCTTGGAGTGCCATGACCAATGATGAACAGGTAGAGATGCTGATTTTTTTAACATATAGGAAATTATGTGATGCCCATTTTTTTTGCCTGTATGAAGCTGCTGGGTAAATGTAAATTCCTTAGCAAATTTGAGTTTGGTGCTGGGGATCAAATAACTCAGGGCTCATGCATGCAAGGCGCACACTCTACTACTGTCTGACCTTTAGTTACTTTTGATATTTAAAGTACATTAAAAACAGCACACTAAAAGATTGGCGGCTATGACATTGATCTGTTTATTGTATTTTCTTCTCACATAGGTGGAATATATTGAATATTTGAGTCGTAAAGTCAGTACTGAAATGGGTCTTCGGGAGCAACTTGATATTATTAAAATAATTGATCCATCTGCTCAAATCTCCCCTACAGACAGTGAGTTTATTATTGAACTTAACTGTCTTACAGATGAAAAGCTAAAGCAGGTATGTAAATAAAAATATATATGGAATATATGTACTATTATTGAATATGTTGTTTTACTCAAGAATTAATGATAGGGGGCCGGAGAGATTAGCATGGAGGTAAGGCGTTAGCCTTGCATGCAGAAGGTCGGTAGTTTGAATCCCGGCATCCCATATGGTCCCCCGAGCCTGCCAGGAGTGATTTCTGAGCGTAGAGCCAGGAGGAACCCCTGAGCTCTGCTGGGTGTGACCCAAAACAAACAAAGAAACAAAAAAGAATTAATGATAGAGAATGGGTGACTAAGTGGAAAAACTGGGGATGGAAGTCTTAGAAGAAGCAGATATCGCAGTGATCAGTGTGAAAGGGCATCGACAACTGACCGCAGAAGGTTTTCTGAGACTGGTTAATAATTCCATCACTAAAACAAATTCTCTTTTGTGTGCTACAGAAACCCTAATACCCCCAAATGAATGATATTCTTCCATAGAAAACTTAGCTATACCTGTATAAATGCAGGATCATTATATGATGTAAAAGTGATGTTTTAAAGTACTTTTTATGGAAGAAATCCCATTATGATATTCCATAAATTCAGATGTGGACCATAAGAAATCAATATCTGCTTAGTACAATATTACGTTCACAACTAGCATTTTTAAGTGGATTTTCCATCAATTTTTAAAATTTTTAATTGCTTTATTTTAGCACTGTGGTTATAAATTTGTTCATTGTTTGGTTTAGGTCATACAATGTACACAATGCTTCAGCATTGTACATTCCCGTCACTATCACTGATGTCTCCCATTTCCCCCTGACCCCCTAATGCCCACTCCTGCCTTGCTCTAGGGCAGGCAAATGACTTCTCTCTTTTTTCTCTCACTCTCTTTCTCTCTCTGTCTTATCATACCCCCCTCTCTAAAAAAAATAAAGAAAATGTTGTTTTATAAAATGTAGATTTGTATAATTAGATTAACGTTTAGATAATTAAGGGTAGAATCTGCTTGAAATAGAACTTTTGGATTTTAATGTGTTGATACATGGTTTTTCGTAAGTCTGTTCTACAACTTTCCCTTTTGGGATCAAAGAATCTGCTTTGTAAATGTAATCTATGAAGCAGAGCTTGATTGTGCTAAGATATAAATTTATTCTAAATAGTCTTACAAAAGACTAACAATCAAATTACTCGATTGAGAGCTATACTTGATCAGTAGTTTTTACAGAATAACTAATTCTGGCTAGTATAAAAAGTAATAATTTTTTTCTCTGCTATCCTAAAATTTGCTTTTCTGGTATTTCGATGTAGTTTTCATTGCTCACTTTATATGGTACATAGCTGAATAAAATACGTAAATTCTGATCTTTTTTGTCATATGTGAAAATATTCTATTGTAGTATTTAACTCATAGGATAATTTTTCTATATTCCAATCCAGTTTTCAATATATGATGTGACTTGAGATTTAGCAATCATCCTAATTTTATTTATTTATTTTTAAATTGTGGTTCTGTGGTTTATTGTTTTATCAACTGTTTTTCATGGGCATAATTGCAACACCAAAGCCATCACTGGTGTGTACCCCTGCCTCATTCAAGGGCCCCAATCCTTTCCTTCCCAAGCTCTCCAACTCAGTTGTGTGGATCAGTTTTCCCATTGTTTCCTTTGGACCTTTGTTGCAGCCTTATTCTATGTCTTTAAGTCCCACATATGAGAATGATCATTCTTTATCTTCCATTCCCTCTGACTTCACCCAGATTTTATTCTCTAGTTCTGTCCATGTGTGGCAAGTCACATGATTTTGTTCTTAGAGCTGTATGGTATTCTACTGTGACTTTATATATACCCTAATTTTATATACAAACAGCAGCTTGCTTAAATCATCTCAAGTAGAGGTCTGAAAAATGTCCGATTTAATCTATTTTCTTTCATTGTTAGCTTCTGTTTTTCAGTATCAGTTTCTTCTAACATTAAATTCTAGAAGCCAGAAACCTACTATTTACTTATTATACTTGATATGCTTTCGAAATCTAGTTTCATAATTTATATTCTAAATAGTTGAACATTATCATTTTGATACTTATTTCTACATATAGGTGATACTTTTATCCTTATATTTAATTTTTAATCGTTAAGTACTTTATTCCCATTCAGTGGTCTATGACCAATCTGACCATGAATGTAAATCTCCATTTTGTTCATCTGTAACATATTGGGATCATTTCCATGCAATTTCTTCTTTTTGCCAGTCTTGCAAGGGTAAGAATTTAAGGTACAGCACTAAATAATATGTTTGTGGTTCCAAGGTTAGAAACTATATCAAAGAGCACAGCCCTCGTCAAAGGCCTGCTAGAGAGGCCTGGAAGAGAAGCAACATTAGTTGTGCCAGCACCAGTGGAGTGAGCGGTGTCAGTGCCAGTGCCAGCAGCAGCAGCGCCAGTATGGTCAGTTCTGCAAGCAGCAGTGGGTCCAGTGTTGGAAACTCTGCTTCAAACTCCAGTGCCAACATGAGTCGAGCACACAGCGACAGCAACTTGTCCACAAGTGCAGCAGAACGGATTCGGGATTCAAAAGTAAAATGACTAATCAATTCAAAACTTGCCTTTCAATATTAACATCAGTACTATAGCATAGACATTTCATAAAAAGTTAAACTTATCCTATTCTCATGGATAAGTTATGCCATAAATTTATGCCAGGGGTTTTGGTTTTCTTTAAACAAACAGGATGATTTCTGTTGAACAAAACCCTCTGGGCTGACTCCTTTGTGGGACTGTTGGATCTACAGTCAGATCATATTCATTCTTAGATGATTTTTGTTTCTGTTTTAAATAAAGATTTATATAAATAAGTGAATTAAGAAAATAGTAAACAAATTTCAAGATTGAATTATTGACTGCAACTCACTACTGAAAGAGAGTATGTTACTAATGTTGCTGTCTATGAGCTCCCAGGAATGTTGTGTGTGTGTTGTATGTGTGTTAACTATTTTATTAAATACTTTCTTCTTGGTTGTTTCATGTGAGCTCTTTTAAAATGTAATAATTCCTTCTCTAATTTCTATCCAGTCTTGAAAAATTAAAATAATATTGATTGCTATTGGGTACAAGAATAGGAGGTGTAAGCATATATGGAATGGTTTTGCTACCTGGGGGAAGTTTAGTTCCTTGGAGTGAAAAAATCTCTTGAGCTAACTTAGGGATGATAAATGTCACTCTGTAACTCAGTGATGACTAGAATATACACTTAGCAAAGTAGCATTAACATAATCTGTCTTGTTGATTGCAAGAGATTAAGGGATTCTGCTAAGTATGTGGCTCTGTTACATCAGTTTATCCACTGGTTTCTTGTGGGCTTAAAGATGGTATTTGCCTAAAATGAAAAATAAAAAGTAATTCCCTTCTGTTGTAAAATTTCTAGTGCTTTGGGGTTAATGTCATCTTAAGCATTAGAGGTTTTGACAATATTCTCTAGGTTTGTGTTCAGAATTGTTTATTATATGTTCATTGTACACTGTTACCAGTGTACCTAAAATTGATTTTTAAAAAGTCTAGAATAATTGATTTTTCTAGAAGGGTGGAACCCTTGATTTTTTTAGTCAAAGTGATCAAGTATTAGCTACGCCTTATCAGAATATTCACTAGTGGCCCCAGAGCGATATCACAGTGGCATTTGCTTGCAAGCAGCCGATCCAGAACCAAAGGTGGTTGGTTCGAATCCCGGTGTCCGATGTGGTCCCCCATGCCTGCCAGGAGCTATTTCTGAGCAGATAGCCAAGAGTAACCCCTGAGCACCGCCGGGTGTGGCCCAAAAACCAAAAAAAAATATTCATTAGTGAGAAACTATTAAAGTCAAATCTGAAAAATCATTTTCAAGTCAGAGCCAGCGCAGCTTCCTTACTGTAAAGGAGTTGGACCATCTCTTTAAAATTCGAAAAGCATGGTTTGAGTTATAAAAACACAGTGTTTGATGCAGTAAGTAGGTCAGAATCGAACCTTGCTGATGTAGAAATTTGTCTTTTGACAGAAGCGATCCAAGCAGCGGAAATTGCAGCAGAAAGCCTTGCGCAAACGGCAGCTGAAGGAACAAAGGCAGGCTCGGAAGGAGAGGCTGAGTGGGCTCTTCCTGAATGAAGAAGTGCTTTCCCTGAAAGTCACCGAGGAAGACCATGAAGCGGATGTGGATGTTTTAATGTAATCAGGGTGGCTTGATATTTGCTTCTTTTTCTAAGCTGTTAAGTGTTCCGTCCTTAATATTTTACATGCATCTTGACCGAACTTTTTGGTTAGGGTTGTGCTAATGTACCATGAATAATTTAGGCCAGTGGTTTTCAATTCGGTGTTCCTGGGCCAACAGCTTCAGCTCGTGTGAAAAGTTGTTAAAAAATATTGGGTTCCACCCTTCTAGTCAATCAAAAATAATCAGGTAGGAGACCCAGCATTGTCTTTTCACTAGCAACCGGTTAGTCTACAGCATTGTAGTTTTAAGAACATTTAGATAAATGTTGGACTGTTTGAACTTTAGGGTGGTTAAGTGGGTTTTTCAGAGATTAGTATATACACTGAAAGTTTAGAAGATGTTTAGGTACTGCTGACAATTTATATAGAGATTATAATTCAGTTTCTTTCTTGATGTTGCAATTTCTTGGTTTACTAGAGGGCCGTCGCATGATTATGAACTATTAGTGGAATTATTTTTTGAGGTGTTGAATGTGAGGTGTGGTTTGCTATTTTCTGTAGTGCCTTCATTGGGTTTAGTTCTACCTGTTTTCATTCATTATTGACAGGTACGAAAAGAGGCCCTAATGTCGTTACTGTTCATTTTTTTCACTTTATGTAAATTCAGAATACTTTATATAAGTGATCACTACTGAAGAAATAATTATGTGTAGGTCAACAATTAAACTTGATACCACTTTGATTGCCATTCAAATAGTGGAAGCAATTAGGCAAAGTAACCAATTCTGTTTTTCCAAAGTTTTCTAAAATTTAAGGTCACAAAACTATCTTAGAAGCAGAAAATCTTTTTTTTGGGTAATTCTTTTTTCCCAGTACAGATCTAATTTTTAAATATCTTGGGATAAACATTTCTGTGACCATGTGAACAGATTTTGTTCAAAATTAACTAATAGAAAACCCTTATAGTTCTGCTAAAATTCTCTGTATTGCAGAAAACAGAAAGATCAAGGAAAAAATTTTTGTTTCTTGGCTATTCCTAGGAATTCTGATTTTAATTTAGAAGTCATAGTTTAAATGATATTTTTATTGAATCACCATGGATTGCCAAGCTATAAAGATATTTATTATTGAGTTTCAGGCATACATTGTTCCAACACTAATCTTTTCACTATGTCCACTACCCTAATGAAGAGTTTGTTATCAACATTAGATAGTAAACAATTAGAGTGATTCCTTTTATTATTATCTGTGCTTAAACATTTACATGGATTAAAGAATATACCACTGGGGCCCGGGAGATAGTATGGAGGTCAGGCGTTTGCCTTTCATGCAAAAAGGCCATCGGTTCGAATCCCGGTGCCCCATATGGTCCCCTGTGCCTGCCAGGAGCAATTTCTGAGCATGGAGCCAGGAGTAACACCTGAGCACTGCCGGGTGTGACCCAAAAACCAAAAAAAAAAAAAATATACCACTGAAAATTGAAATGCTTTCTGAAATTCATAATTTTCTTATTATAGACAATCTTGTAATGGTTGTCATGATTGTGTAGAAGATATAGTCAGTGTTTGTTGAGCTGGAATTATAAATTTTCATATTTCTTTTCACTTTAATATCTTTATCATGTGAATTAAGTCACTAAAAAGATTAGCAAAATCTTAATTTTCATTTGACGCAAGTCACATTAACATTTGCATGTAATCATGTGCTTTAAAATAAAAAATTACATTTTAGTTCCTTGAAGGTTAAATAATTGAACCAATTAAAGTAGATCAACTGAAGATTTATCTATAGACCAATTAGGTAATTTATGTGGTAAGGTTGTAACATTTTGAAGAATACTAAATTCATACTTTGATCTTAGAATTCTTTTAGAATTGGGGCAAGGGTCAATTTTGTATTTTCCTTCTAAGAAAAAGTAATTTTGCAGAATAATAAATGGAAAGAAGAGCAGAGACAACTGAATTCTTTGCATGTTCTTAGCAAAAAAAACAAAATTTCAAAAATTGGTAGTTCTGGGCCCGGGAGATAGCATGGAGGTAAGGCATTTGCCTTTCATGCAAAAGGTCATCGGTTCGAATCCCGGTGCCCCATATGGTCCCCCGTGCCTGCCAGGAGCAATTTCTGAGCATGAAGCCAGGAGTAACCCCTGAGCACTGCCGGGTGTGACCCAAAAACCAAAAAAAAAAATGAAAATAAATAAATAAATAAATAAAAAATTGGTAGTTCTTTATCTACTAAATGAAAATAGGCAACTTTTGCTTTTTTGTGGGGGGCACACCCGGTAATGCTCAGGGGTTATGCCTGGATATGCACTCAGAAATTGCTCCTGGCTTGGGGGACCATATGAGATGCCAGGGGATCGAACCACAATTTGTCCTAGATTGGCTCACACAAAGCAAATGCCCCACTGCTTGCACCACAACTCCAGCCCAGAAAGTAGGCACCTTTTGGATGATTAAAGCAGTGACCAGTAAAATAAAATTCTAAACATGGTCATGATATAATAAAGTTATTATATAATAATCATTTTTGAGATACCATTTTTGAGAAATCATTTTTGAGATACCAAGATTTATAGTACTGTTAATTATACTTCTCATATATGCATCTTCCAGTACCTCATCCATACCTTAGATTTAAGCTGTCACCATTAAATGAATTTACCAAAGTAACCACAAAGCCAGTTTTTAAGGTTTAGAAAGATTGGAAATGTGTTTGTTTATCTGTGCTTTTGGGGCCACACCCAGTAGTGCTTAGAGATTACTAGCTCTGCATTCAGGAGTTACTCCTGGCAGTACTGGGAGACCATATTGGATGCTGGGATCAAGCCTGAGTGCTCATGCAAGGCAAATGCTCTACCACTGTACAATCACTCCAACCCCTAAATATTGGTATGTTTAGAGGAAAGTGTTCCCTGAAAATTTGTGTAATTCTGGATGAGATTTTTACAGTACTATGAAATAGTGATCCTATATAAAATTACTTTGAAGTAGATTGAAAACTATTACTCTGATTAAAGAAAAAAACTGAAGACAACTTGGATTCACTAATGATCAAAGAAAGATTAGAAAACACCAAATAGCACAGAGATAAGACTCTTGCATTTAATGTGCTAGATACTCTTTTTTTTTTCTGTTTGAGTGCCTCCTATGGATAACAAATTTTAGATTACTTCTTAAAATAAATAACTCAGTTTGGTGTATATCTGAGTTCATTTTAAATCAAGCAACTCAGTATTTTTCTTTTCAATATAAACAAATTAAAACGTGAGATTTTGTCCAGTTTTGTTGTTGTTGTTGTTGTTGTTATCTACAGAGAATTTCATTGCAAAAAAACACATTGGTGCAAATAAAACCTTCCTTTACAGGTATTTTTGATTTTTTTTATTGTTGTTTAATTTTTGGTTTTGGACTACATCTGGCTCTGCTCAGGGATTAATCCTAGCAGTGATTGGAGACCATATGCAATGCCAGGAATCAAACCCTGTTTGTTAGCGTGCAAGGCAAACTCCTTAGCCTCTGAAATACATCTCCAGCCCAAGAAATGACTTTGTTATCTGAGGGAATAATGAAGTGCACTCAGATTTATCCATATCCATACAGGTTATTAGATATTTATGTGGAAGTCATTTTATAACTCTGTAAAACTGAAAAATTACATCTTGCGGAATCTGTCAGTCCTCATCACAGATTTTAAAAGTACGAACTTAGAATTAAACAAAAAGTTAACTCGTCTACAGTTTTGCCATCGAATTATAATAATGTAATATTATATTCAATTGAGTGTAATGAAATAATTCATCTGTCTTAAAAAGAGCTTAGAATAAAATATAATTTTTTTTAAAAATGAGACGTGTTGCATGTTTTTGCTAGTTGGTAGCAGTTTTGTCATTTTCTTAGTTTGGGGGTTAAGTAGGTATTGCAAATTAATTTGAGAAACTGACTTGTAGTTTAACGATTGTGTGGAATGGGTATACATCTCAGTTAGCTCTTAAAAGTGTTAAGTTCTCAAGAAGAAAACATTCAATATCCAGATTATAGTGAGCTTTAAAATTGCGAAATTTTAAATACATCTTTATATTTAATCCAAAAGTATTACTATAATAATATATATGATTATATATAAAATATAAGGCTATATGTTACTATATAGATGTCTTAATTGTGTTTCTGGATTCTCTAGCAGACACGTTTTGTCACTTAACTCACTATAGCCTCATGCCTTAAAGGTGAACGTTGTAGTTTTGGGTCAATTTTTCAAAATAAACTAGAAGTTAGCATTTGTTTTATAAAATGTCCTGGCTATTGGATATCAGTAAATAGCATCAAGGTGAACCAATACTCTTAATGTAGTATAGAACAGAACAAAAAACTTCATATGTTAAATGTAATTTTCATAACATTCTGGCACGCAAGGTGAAACTTTTCTAAAGAATTGCTTTAAGTATTATTTCCTCTTGACCATCCCCACCTCCAGAAATGTCATAAATCGGAAGGGAAGGTTTGAGAAAACCAAGTAACAGAATAACTTGAAAGATAATCTTCAGGGGCCGGGAGGTGGCGCTGGACGTAAGGTGCCTGCGCTAACCTAAGACCGACCGCGGTTCGATCCCCCGGTTCCCCATATGGTCCCCTGTGCCTGCCAGGAGCGACTTCTGAACAAATAGCCAGGAGTAACCCCTGAGCGTCACCGGGTGTGGCCCAAAAACCAAAAAAAAAAAAATTAAAAAAAAAGAAAGATAATCTTCAAGAACAGATTATATAGTGAGCCAACTCTCTTCTTACCTTTAAGAATAATATGCTTTTGGGGCCGGAGAGATAGCATGGAGGTAAGGCGTTTGCCTTTCATGCAGAAGGTCATCGGTTCAAATCCCGGCATCCCATATGGTCCCCTGTGCTTGCCAGGAGTGATTTCTGAGTATGGAGTCAGGATTAACTCCCTAGCACTGCCAGGTGTGACCCCCCAAAAAAACAAACAAAAACAATAATATGTTTTCTTTTTTTGCAATAGTTCAAACACTTTCCTCCCCTTTAAAAAATTGCCTTCTAGTACTTCAAGAAAAAATGTTTGCTTGGAATAGGAAAAGGATACTTAATGTCAGTTTATTGTTTGAAAGGAAAATTAATAGGAAAATTCCAACTTTTGTTCAGATAATAGTATTGATGTCAAATATACTGACATTCGCTTGTCTAAACCTAGAACTATAATCCTTAAAAGGATTCAAGTTAGGAAATAAGTATTTGTATATATACACATTACTGTGGTAATTTTTGGATTCATTTTAAGTCTGACAAATAATAAATTTTAGCTTTATTATCAAATTATGCTAAGTGGGAGAAAAAACTCAAAATAATCGGGACTAGGCATCCTTCAATATAGTACCTGGAATATTACTTATTAAAATGCTTATTTCCTGTTTTTGGTAAGATAATTTACTTAATTAAAAGGCTTAGGAAGATCTCAGAAAATTCTTCGGATCAACTGGCTAATGAGAGCTTACTTAAAGCTTAATTTGCTTTTTAAAAATTTTTTTTAATATTTTTTCTGACATTTGTTTTTAAGCCCTCATAATTATGTATTAAATTAAGGTTATTAGATCTAACCTAGATCACATGATTGTAATTAAATTTTAAGTTAACTTTTTGACTGCTGAACTCAGAAGAACTAATCCATTTCCTCTAATTTCTATATATGGTACCTTTTCTTTATTGTAAGTGGAACCTGTGGAAATTGATTGTGTATGCGTGAGTGGTGAGGGATGGGATAAAAAAAAGGGAATTGGTCTGATTATACATGCATTTTGACTATGTAAAAGGTAATTGTAGAATTCATATGTATAAATGCTAATTTGACACTTTGAATTGTTCTAAGGGACAGTGGCCTGAAAACATCACTTGATTTGTGGAGCTGCTAATTTTTAAATTGTAACTGTTCAGATTCAAATTGAGATTTTGGGATTAGTCAATCCTCAGCGAGGATTTTGGGAATAGAGCAGACTATGTTACTGTAGTAGTGGATCAGTTTAATGTCCTCTGAGTACTCTAATTTAGATTTATTCATTTTAGTATTTATGCATTTAATTTACATTTATCCATTTAGTATCACTCATGCTACATCTTTGTGTTGGGAGTTAAATGGACTTGTTGAAAGCTACTAAGCATAAATTCAAGTATATGTAAAACATTTCCTAGATGGTGGAAATTTTCATAATTTGTTTCAAAGTTTAGTTATGTGGCATCAGATAATAACCAAAGCAAGTAGGAAGTTGAGTGGTTTGGAGAATCTTCAAGTAATCTTCAGTACTGTAATGTATCAGATTGTTAATCAGGATATTTTCCTGTATTTCTGCTACATGTATTACTACATTAATGCACTTTTGTATATCTACCGTCTTCTTTACATTCTGTATGTACTTTACTACAGTGTATATTAAAGCTGCTTTTCCTGAATCTGTGAGGAAAACCAATAGCTCTACCATGTTGTTTCTACTTTGATTTTTTTTCTTGTACTTGAAATTAGTAGTTCAGTAGTTAAATCTAAATGAGTATGTATGGTTGTAATTAAAACCGATGATGTGTCAAAACTGTTTTGAAAATGAATATCTGAATTAAGTGTTATTTGGTTCTGAGACCGCTAGTGTTTGATCGGTTTTTTGTTTGTTTGTTTGTTTGTTTGGTTTGCTGTGTGGGAATTTTTTGTTTTGTTTTGTTTTGTTTGTTTGTATTTGTTGTTGGTGGTTGTTTTTTTTTTTTTGTTTTTGGGCCACACCTGGTGATGCTCAGGGGTTACTCCTGGCTATGCGCTCAGAAACCACTCCTGGCTCGGTGGGGGGACTATATGGGACTCTGGGGCTCAAACCCAGGTCCATCCTGGGTCACCTGCATGCAAGGCAAATGCCCTAGTACTGTGCTATTGCTCTGGCCTGATTTGATCTTTTTTTGTTTGTTTTTTGTTTTTGTTTTTGGGCCACAACTGTTGATACTTGGGTTACGCCCGGCTATGTGCTCAGAAATTGCTCCTGGCTTGGGGGGACCATATGGGATTCTGGGGGATCAAATCGCGGTCTGTCCTAGGATAGCGCTTGCAGGGTAGTGCAACTGCTTCAGTCCCTGATCTTTTTTTTATTTAAATTTTATTTTATTGAAACCATTGTGATCTACAAAGTCATAGTTGGATTTCAGACATACTATGGATCGGCCAATCCCAACACCAGTGTTAACCTTACTCCACCAATGTTTCCAGCATGTATCCCCTACTACCACCTTTGCAACCCAGGTTGCCAGTAAAACGGGCCCATTTAAATTTTAGATGGTTAAAGTTTGGGTCTCTTGCTTCCATTGTTGTTGACTTTGCCTCATAGATTGAGTTCTGTCTTTTTTTATTTCCAACAATGCACCGTAGAACATTTGGCCCCTAGGCCTCATCCTTTGATATTTGCGTTTCTACTCTTCCACCCAGTTTCTTTTCTTCTCTCTGGAGATAACTCCCATTTAGACTATTGCATTTCTTCATGCAGTTATTCTAAATACGACACATAAGTGATATAATTCTGTATTTATCCTTCTCTGGCTTACTTCATTTAACATAATATCTTCCAGTTCCATCCATGTTGTGGTAAATTGACTGATTGCATCATTCCTTACAACTGTGTAGTAGTCCATTGTATATATGCTTCACATCTTCATGAACCACTCATCTGTTGTTGGACATCTAGGTTGATTCCAAGTCTTCGTTATTGTTCTAAGTGCTGCAATGAATAGTGGTGAGCATGCATACTTTGGGATGAATATTTCTCTTTCCTGGGTCTAGCCACCCAAAAGAGGAATTGCTGGTTAATATGGCAGCTGAACTTTGAGTTTGCTGAGAACCCTCCATACTGTTTCCCACAGGATTCCCACTAACAGCGGATGAGAGTTCCTTTCTAACCACTGCCAACAGAGATTGTTCCCATATTTTGATATGCATCATCTTCACTGGTATAAGATGACATCTCATTGTTGTCGATTTGGATTTCCCTAATAAGTGATGAAGAACTTTTTTTTTTTCTGGGGGCCTTCCGGTGAAGACCAGAAGGCCTGCTGGACAACTTCTAAAAGAGCTGTAACACTGAAGAACATTTTTTTAATGTTCCCATTGTCCTTCTGTTGCTTTTCTGCAGAGAAATGTCTGTTCATTTCCTCTTCTGTTTTTTTTTTCTTTTGGTTTTTGGACCACTCTCAGTGATGCTCAGGGGTTATTCCTGGCAATATGCTCAGAAATAGCTCCTGGCTAGGGGAACCATATGGGATGCTGGGGAATCGAACCGAGGTCCATCCTAAGTTAGCACATGCAAGTCAAACGTCCTACTACTTGCACCACCACTCCTGCCTC